>CM059780.1:7275952-7403452 GCA_030435695.1 Brachymystax lenok tsinlingensis
CTCTGCTACTGCATTACCCCCAAGTCATAGACTATTCTCTCTGCTACTGCATTACCCCTAGTCATAGACTGTTCTCTCTGCTACTGCGTTATCACACTAGTCATAGACTATTCTCTCTGCTACTGCATTACCCCCAAGTCATAGACTATTCTCTCTGCTACTGCATTACCCCCAAGTCATAGACTATTCTCTCTGCTACTGCATTACCCCCAAGCTAGACTGTTCTTTCTGCTACTGCATTATCACCCTAGTCATAGACTATTCTCTCTGCTACTGCGTTATCACCCTAGTCATAGACTATTCTCTCTGCTACTGCATTACCCCCAAGTCATAGACTATTCTCTCTGCTACTGCGTTATCACCCTAGTCATAGACTATTCTCTCTGCTACTGCATTACCCCCAAGTCATAGACTATTCTCTCTGCTACTGCATTACCCCCAAGTCATAGACTATTCTCTCTGCTACTGCATTACCCCCAAGTCATAGACTATTCTCTCTGCTACTGCATTACCCCCAAGTCATAGACTATTCTCTCTGCTACTGCATTACCCCTAGTCATAGACTGTTCTCTCTGCTACTACGTTATCACACTAGTCATAGACTATTCTCTCTGCTACTGCATTACCCCCAAGTCATAGACTATTCTCTCTGCTACTGCATTACCCCCAAGTCATAGACTATTCTCTCTGCTACTGCATTACCCCCAAGCTAGACTGTTCTTTCTGCTACTGCATTATCACCCTAGTCATAGACTATTCTCTCTGCTACTGCGTTATCACCCTAGTCATAGACTATTCTCTCTGCTACTGCATTACCCCCAAGTCATAGACTATTCTCTCTGCTACTGCGTTATCACCCTAGTCATAGACTATTCTCTCTGCTACTGCATTACCCCCAAGTCATAGACTATTCTCTCTGCTACTGCATTACCCCCAAGTCATAGACTATTCTCTCTGCTACTGCATTACCCCCAAGTCATAGACTATTCTCTCTGCTACTGCATTACCCCCAAGTCATAGACTATTCTCTCTGCTTCCGCACTGCAAGTGGTACCGGAGCATCGAGTCTGACACCAACAGGCTCCTGAACAGCTTCTATCCCCGAAACCATGAGTCTGATAAATAGCTAACAGAATGGCTACATAGACTATCTGAGTTGATCATGTATTTTATTCTTTCTCCACACTCACATGGCCCTACACACTGCCACTCCAACACACTCACATGGCTCCAACACACTGTCACTCCAACACACTGTCACTCCAACACACTCACATGGCTCCAACACACTCACATGGCCCTACACACTGTCACTCCAACACACTCACATGGCTCCAACACACTGTCACTCCAACACACTCACATGGCCCTACACACTGTCACTCCAACACACTCACATGGCCCTACACACTGTCACTCCAACAAACTCACATGGCCCTACACACTGTCACTCCAACACACTCACATGGCTCCAACACACTGTCAGTCCAACACACTCACATGGCCCTACACACTGTCACTCCAACACACTCACATGGCCCTACACACTGTCACTCCAACACACTCACATGGCCCTACACACTGTCACTCCAACACACTCACATGGCTCCAACACACTGTCAGTCCAACACACTCACATGGCCCTACACACTGCCACTCCAACACACTCACATGGCCCTACACACTGCCACTCCAACACACTCACATGGCCCTACACACTGTCACTCCAACACACTCACATGGCCCTACACACTGTCACTCCAACACACTCACATGGCCCTACACACTGTCACTCCAACACACTCACATGGCCCTACACACTGTCACTCCAACACACTCACATGGCCCTACACACTGTCACTCCAACACACTCACATGGCCCTACACACTGTCAGTCCAACACACTCACATGGCTCCAACACACTGTATATAGTTACTGACCCTGGAACTGTCCCTGTATATAGCTACTGACCCTGTATATAGCTACTGACCCTGGAACTGTCCCTGTATATAACTACTGACCCTGGAACTGACCCTGTATATAGCTACTGACCCTGTATATAACTACTGACCCTGGAACTGTCCCTGTATATAGCTACTGACCCTGGAACTGTCCCTTTATATAACTACTGACCCTGGAACTGACCCTGTATATAGCTACTGACCCTGTATATAACTACTGACCCTGGAACTGTCCCTGTATATAGCTACTGACCCTGTATATAACTATTGACCCTGGATCTGTCCCTGTATATAGCTACTGACCCTGGAACTTATCCTGTATATAACTACTGACCCTGGAACTGTCCCTGTATATAGCTACTGACCCTGTATATAGCTACTGACCCTGGAACTGTCCCTGTATATAGCTTCTGACCCTGGAATTGATCCTGTATATAACTACTGACCCTGGAACTGATCCTGTATATAGCTACTGACCCTGGAACTGTCCCTGTATATAACTACTGACCCTGGAACTGACCCTGTATATAGCTACTGACCCTGGAGCTGTCCCTGTATATAACTACTGACCCTGGAACTGTCCCTGTATATAGCTACTGACCCTGTATATAACTATTGACCCTGGACCTGTCCCTGTATATAGCTACTGACCCTGGAACTTATCCTGTATATAACTACTGACCCTGGTACTGCCCATGAATATAACTACTGACCCTGGAACTGACCCTGTATATAACTACTGACCCTGGAACTGATCCTGTATATAACTACTGACCCTGGAACTGTCCCTGTATATAGCTATTGACCCTGTATATAGCTACTGACCCTGGAACTGTCCCTGTATATAGCTTCTGACCCTGGAATTGATCCTGTATATAACTACTGACCCTGGAACTGATCCTGTATATAGCTACTGACCCTGGAACTGTCCCTGTATATAACTACTGACCCTGGAACTGACCCTGTATATAGCTACTGACCCTGGAACTGTCCCTGTATATAACTACTGACCCTGGAACTGACCCTGTATATAGCTACTGACCCTGGAACTGTCCCTTTATATAGCTACTGACCCTGTATATAGCTACTGACCCTGGAACTGTCCCTTTATATAGCTACTGACCCTGTATATAGCTACTGACCCTGGAACTGTCCCTGTATATAGCTACTGACCCTGGAACTGTCCCTGTATATAACTACTGACCCTGGAACTGACCCTGTATATAGCTACTGACCCTGGAACTGTCCCTGTATATAGCTACTGACCCTGTATATAGCTACTGACCCTGGAACTGTCCCTGTATATAGCTACTGACCCTGGAACTGTCCCTGTATATAGCTACTGACCCTGTATATAGCTACTGACCCTGGAGCTGTCCCTGTATATAACTACTGACCCTGGAACTGTCCCTGTATATAGCTACTGACCCTGGAACCGTCCCTGTATATAACTACTGACCCTGGAACTGACCCTGTATATAGCTACTGACCCTGGAACTGTCCCTGTATATAGCTACTGACCCTGGAACTGTCCCTGTATATAGCTATTGACCCTGGAACTGTCCCTGTATATAACTACTGACCCTGGAACTGACCCTGTATATAACTACTGACCCTTGAACTGTCCTTGTATATAGCTACTGTCCCTGGAACTGTCCCTGTATATAACTACTGACCCTGGAACTGACCCTGTATATAACTACTGACCCTGGAACTGTCCCTGTATATAGCTTCTGACCCTGGAATTGATCCTGTATATAACTACTGACCCTGGAACTGATCCTGTATATAGCTACTGACCCTGGAACTGTCCCTGTATATAACTACTGACCCTGGAACTGACCCTGTATATAGCTACTGACCCTGGAACTGTCCCTGTATATAACTACTGACCCTGGAACTGACCCTGTATATAGCTACTGACCCTGGAACTGTCCCTGTATATAACTACTGACCCTGGAACTGACCCTGTATATAGCTACTGACCCTGGAACTGTCCCTTTATATAGCTACTGACCCTGTATATAGCTACTGACCCTGGAACTGTCCCTGTATATAGCTACTGTCCCTGGAACTGTCCCTGTATATAACTACTGACCCTGGAACTGACCCTGTATATAACTACTGACCCTGGAACTGTCCTTGTATATAGCTACTGACCCTGGAACTGTCCCTGTATATAACTACTGACCCTGGAACTGACCCTGTATATAGCTACTGACCCTGGAACTGTCCCTGTATATAGCTACTGACCCTGTATATAGCTACTGACCCTGGAACTGTTCCTGTATATAGCTACTGACCCTGTATATAGCTACTGACCCTGGAGCTGTCCCTGTATATAACTACTGACCCTTGAACTGTCCTTGTATATAGCTACTGTCCCTGGAACTGTCCCTGTATATAACTACTGACCCTGGAACTGACCCTGTATATAACTACTGACCCTGGAACTGTCCTTGTATATAACTACTGACCCTGGAACTGTCCCTGTATATAGCTACTGACCCTGGAACTGTCCCTGTATATAACTACTGACCCTGGAACTGACCCTGTATATAGCTACTGACCCTGGAACTGTCCCTGTATATAGCTACTGACCCTGTATATAGCTACTGACCATGGAACTGTCCCTGTATATAGCTACTGACCCTGTATATAGCTACTGACCCTGGAACTGTCCCTGTATATAGCTACTGACCCTGGAACTGTCCCTGTATATAGCTACTGACCCTGGAACTGACCCTGTATATAGCTACTGACCCTGGAACTGACCCTGTATATAGCTACTGACCCTGGAACTGTCCCTGTATATAGCTACTGACCCTGTATATAGCTACTGACCCTGGAACTGTCCCTGTATATAGCTACTGACCCTGTATATAGCTACTGACCCTCGAGCTGTCCCTGTATATAACTACTGACCTTGGAACTGTCCCTGTATATAGCTACTGACCCTGGAACTGTCCCTGTATATAGCTACTGACCCTGTATATAGCTACTGACCCTGGAGCTGTCCCTGTATATAACTACTGACCTTGGAACTGACCCTGTATATAGCTACTGACCCTGGAACTGTCCCTGTATATAGCTACTGACCCTGGAACTGTCCCTGTATATAGCTACTGACCCTGGAACTGTCCCTGTATATAGGATGCTTACCCACTTGATCTTGTTCCTCTTATTTCCTGTTTTTATGTCTTGTGTTTTTGTTCAACCTTGTTATTTTTACTATTACGTTGTTATTGATCGCTGCATTGCTGGGGTTAGAGCTGGAGGAAAGGCCTTTCACTGTACCGGTGCTCGTGACATTAAAACTTAACTTGGTTTGTAGTGATTTTTTTTGGTGTAGTGATGGTTTGTAATGTAGTGATTGTTTGTAATGTAGTGTAGTGATGGTTTGTAATGTAGTGATTGTTTGTAATGTAGTGTAGTGATTGTTTGTTGTGTAGTGATGGTGGTGATGGTTTGTAATGTAGTGTAGTGATTGTTAGTTGTGTAGTGATGGTGGTGATGGTTTGTAATGTAGTGTAGTGATGGTTTGTTGTGTGATGGTAGTGATGGTTTGTTGTGTAGTGATAGTGATGGTTTCTTCTGTAGTGTGGTGATGGTTTGTTATGTAGTGGAATGATGGTTTTATGTAGTGTAGTGAAGGTTTGTTGTGTAGTGATGGTAGTGATGGTTTGTTATGTAGTGTAGTGATGGTTTGTTGTGTAGTGATGGTTTTTTTGTGTAGTGATGGTGTGTAGTGTAGTGATGGTTTGTTGTGTAGTGTAGTGATGGTTTGTTGTGTAGTGATGTTTTTTTGTGTAGTGATGACGTGTAGTGTAGTGATGTTTTTTTGTATAGTGATGACGTGTAGTGTAGTGATGGTTTGTTGTGTAGTGATGGTTTGTTGTGTAGTGATGGTTTGTTGTGTAGTGATGGTTTGTTGTGTAGTGATGCTAAAAGTAAAAGACAATAATCTCTAGGGAATTCTGTTGTATAAAGCTTAATGAATAAGGCTACAAAGTACCAAGAAAGAAATTGACCAACAACCTAAATTAGCACTGCGGTGTGAAGTGAAAGGTGTCGAAGCCTTTGAGCCCAACAAATGGCAGGCGTCTCACAAGCCCTCTCCCACTGTTCAGAGACCATCCACTGGCATTTTCTACAAGAAATCTGCCTCCAGAAATCAAAGCTTCTCCCAACTGGGTGTGACACTTACTCCCGTTGCCTGCTGCACTGCTGCTTGCATTACACCTGGCGATCTGTTCACCGTCTGGCCTGTCTCCCCCTGTCTGGTACAGGTACCCCCACCACACCTTCCCCCTCTCTCCTGAGCTTTCGCTCACCTCCAGCACAAACACACTGTTGGGGCGAGTGACTCTGAACTTACAATGGCTAGCCACAAGTTGTTATATCTTTTTCTTGTGCATTTTGCTATTTGCCTCATGACTCCTGCATGCTTTGTTGACTATGAACTTTCTTGTTTACCCAACTGTGGGACAGACTATGTTTGTTCCCACACTCGGGACTATGACTCTCTATTGGTTACACGGACTCTTGGCCTCCCATCCTATTCTAACCACCTCTCGCCGACTTTGTCTTCATGTTACCTCATGTTACCTGATGAAATTGCTGTATAATATGATCTTGTTGCCATCTAATGCACATTCAAATGTCATAAATCAGCACTGTAGAGCTCTCCCTGTCCTCTGCTGTGCCTTGATTGTATTAATGTTGATGATATCTGGAAATGTGCATGTACACCCTGTCCCATCTACTGTTGCTGGTCCCAATTCGGACTTGTGCTCTGATATCTGCTTCACTGATTTCTGATCTCGTAAAAGCCTGGGTTTTCTGCACGTTAACACTAGAAGCTTATTACCTAAAATGGATCAATTGAAAGTGTGGGTTCACAGCTCCAATCCAGATGTGTTGGTCATTACTGAGACGTGGTTCAGGAAGAGTGTTTTGAACACAGATGTGAACCTTTCTGGGTATAACCTTTTTTGGCAAGACAGATCTTCCAAAGGTGGGGGAGTGGCAATCTTTACCTTCAGTGCTCGGGTTGTCTCCACCCAGTCTGACCCCAAACAATTTGATTTGCTGGTTTTAAGCATTAAACGTAGCTTTTCGTTGACTGTTTTGCTGGGTGTTATTGTCCTCCATCAGCACCGGCCTGTACCCTACCTGCCCTAAGCTCTCTCCTGGCCCCTTACACTAAGTCTGTATTTGTCCTGCTAGGTGATGTCATGACTCTCCTGTGAGGATCTGAAGGATCAGGCTCCAGTGGGCCGCTCTACAGCGTGCTCTCTCTCTCGTAGAGGGGGGGGGGAGTCAGCTGTTTTATGACGGTCGTAAATACTGAAACTCCTTTCCCCACTCTGCCAAGATGAAAATTGAGAATCCCTGTGTTACCACAGAGAAAGACTTTGCAGTACGGTAACCTCAAAAGGTTTTCTGTATTCCAACCAGTGGATATTTTAACAATAATCATGTCCATCATTTACTGTGTGGCGATTATCATTAAAGACGTTATAACGGAAAACATTGTAACTTTAAGAGCTTTCACAATGTAATTACATCTATGTACATCTACATGTTGTGGAACGTATATGATTAAAGATGAAACTATTTGTGAGAAGATGTGATGGTGGCCTTCTAAACGAGATACTTGTTTAGATATAAAGTTTTAACTAGTCAGTGGCCACCCCCTCCCCACCTCCCCGTGAGCCCAGAAATTACATCAGGTGTCATGGATCCGCCCTCCAAGACGAGTGCTTATAAAGGTCTCCTGACAAAACGTACTTTAGATCAGAAAACATGAAGCAGTCGCTGCATGTTGATATGGTTGGCAACTCTACAAGAGTCAAAAAAACGCATGGACGGGGTCCCCACGTTGACATGGCTGAGAAATCTACAAACTAAAGAACAATTATTCAGGCTGCAGCTGTTTTAAATACTTTAGTCTGGTGAACGCATCTGATCCAAGAACATTTCCGAATGGTACTCTGAAGTATCCATTATAAGAACTACAACCACGAAAGAACTTGGGTCTTCTGGGGAACGCAACCAGAGACACTCTGATGAACTAGTATCCAGCAGACAGACCGGCGATAGCAGAGAGGGACAACAAAGGCATACACTCGTAAATTTGTAAATTACAATTTATTTTCGAATGAGCGGCTGTTCATGTTAAAAGTATTAGCATTTCCATAGTTATCAACTGTATTACAGTGAATCCACTCTGAGTTTCCCGCTCTTGAGCTGTCCCCACCCCTTTCCTTTGTCTACCAAGCCGTCATATCGACTTAGCCCACTAGGGGCTTTTCTATCATGTCAGTAACCAATGTATGACCTATTTGTGTGTGCATTTATGTAATTCTGTGATTGATTAAATTAGTAAATTAATAATTAAGCCAATTTGTATATCACTGATTCATGATCTAGGCTAGGGTTGGTGCAGATATCCAAGGGTTTGCGACATTCAGAATACGACTGAGGTAATAATACATTAATAAGTGACTGTAATCGATAAGATATTAAAATATCTGAAGAGTTATATTCGGGAAATTGACACTCTATAAACATGTTTCCGTGGTGCCCCGACTTCCTAGTTAATTACTATTCCATGATTTGTTTAATTAAGGAATAATTACACATAGAGAATGTATTTGATAATATACAGTCTTCACATTTAATGATAGTCATCGCTACGACAGTGACCTAAACTTGGACATGCTTAAACCACCTGACCAAGTCCTGAAGCAATGGGACTCCCTAAAACTTTTTCTCAGATTATTACCAGTCCTACAAGGTACTGTATGACTCCAAACACCCAGAAAAGGCTAGTATCCTCTCCTGTTTTCCTCACAAATAATCCTGATAGGTATCAGTCTGGTGTTTTCTGTAATGACAGTGATCACTGTTTTACAGCCTGTGTTTGTAATGGCAGCTCAGTGAAATTAATTGTCCTGATTTGTAATAGACGCTTGGTAAAAAACTTTAATGAGCAAGCCTTCCTTCATGACCTGGCCTCTGTAAATTGGTATAGAATCAGCTTTATTGTCATGACTTCAGACCATGTTGGTCCCTCTCCTTGCTCGGGTGGCTTTCGGCAGTCGAAGTCACCGGTCTTCTAGCTACCGCCGATCTACTTTTCATTTTCTATGCTTTTTTGTCTTCATTATACACACCTGATTTCTATCCCATAATTACATGTTCCTTATTTAACCTTCTGTTCCCCTCATGCTTTTGTGCGTGATTGTTTGTGTTTCTTTGTTCCGTGTTTTCGAGTGGTTGGTTTTTTTCCCCACTCATGTATTTTGGAAATATTGAGTAAAGCTATTGCTTGGACCTTATTTTTTGATATTTTCAGTGGTATTGTTAACAAACACACCCCCATGAAGAAAATGAGAATTAAAAACAGGTTCAACCCCTGGTTCGACTGTGATCTGCAGAGTTACTCCACCTCAAGAATTTCATTTGGCGAAAGACTTGGCACACGCATACTAAGGCTGACTGGCTCTCGTTCAGGCAAATGAGAAATAAGTGCACTCAGAATTTCTGGAAGGCCAAAGTTAGTTACTTTAAGGAGCAGTTCTCTCTCTCTGTTGGTCTAACCCCAAGAAGTTCTGGAAAATGTTTAAGACCTGGAGAATAAACCCTCCTCCTCACAGCTGCCCATGTCCCTTAATGTTGATGATGTGGTTGTTACTGACAAGAAGCACATGGCTGAGCTCTTTAATCACCACTTCATTAAGTCAGGATTCCTATTTGACTCAGCCATGCCTCCTTCCCAGTCCAACATTTACTAATCTCCCACCCCTTCTAATGCGACTAGCTCCGATGCTCCTGCCTCTTTTTCCCCTGTCCTGCTACAAAGTTTCTCCCTGCAGGCGGTCACTGAGTCTGAGGTGCTAAAGGAGCTCGTTAAACTTGACCCCAAAAAACGTCTGGGTCAGATGGTTTAGACCCTTTCTTCTTTAAGGTTGCTGCCCCTATCATCCCCAAGTCTTTCTCTGAACTTTTTAACCTGTCTCTCCTCTCTGGGGAGGTTCCCATTGCTTGGAAGGCAGCCATGGTTTGTCCTTTATTTAAAGGGGGAGATCAAGCTGATTCTAACTGTTATAGACCTATTTATATTTTGTTTATCAAAAGTGTTGGAAAAACTGATTGGCTTTCTTGATGTCTATAGTAATCTCTCTGGTATGCAATCTGGTTTCTGCTCAAGTTATGGATGTGACACCGCAACCTTAAAGGTCCTCAATGATGTCACCACTGCCCTTGATTCTAAACAATGTTGTGCTGCTATTTTTATAGACTTGGCCAAAAGCTTTTGATACGGTAGGCCATTTCATTCTTGTGGGCCGGCTAAGGAGAATTGGTGTCTGAGGGGTCTTTGGCCTGGTTTGCTAACTACCTCTCTCAAAGAGTGCAGTGTATAAAGCCAGAACATCTGCTGTATCAGCCACTGCCTGTCACCAAGGGTGTACCCCAAGGCTCGATCCTAGGCCCCAGCCTCTTCTCAAATTACATCAACAACATAGCTCAGGCAGTAGGAAGCTCTCTCATCCATTTACATGCAGATGATAGTCTTATACTCAGTTGGCCCCTCCCAGATCTACAACAAAGATTTCTTAGTGTCCAACAAGCCTTCTCTGTCCTTAACCTTGTTCTGAACACCTCCAAAACAAAGCTAATGTGGTTTGGTAAGAAGAATGCCCCTCTCCCCACCGGTGTGATTACTACTGAGGGTTTAGAGCTTGAGGTAGTCACCTCTTACAAGTACTCGGGGAGTACGGCTAGACGGTACACTGTCCTTCTCTCAGCACATATCAAAGCTGCAGGCTAAAGTTTTATATGTAGACTTTCCTCTATCGTAATCGCTCCTCTTTCACGCCAGCTGTATACCCGTCGCAAAACCCACTGGTTGATGCTTATTTATAAAACCCTCTTAGGCCTCACTCACCCCTATCTGAGATACCTACTGCATCCCTCATCCTCCACATACAACACCCGTTCTGCCAGTCACATTCTGTTAAAGGTCCCCAAAGCACACACATCCCTGGGTCGCTCCTCTTTTCAGTTCGCTGCAGCAAGCGACTGGGACGAGCTGCAACAAACACTCAAACGGGACAGTTTTATCTCAATCTCTTAATTCAAAGACTCCATCATGGACACTCTTACTGATAGTTGTGGCTGCTTTGTGTGATGTATTGTTGTCTCTACCTTCTTGCCCTTTGTGCTGTTGTCTGTGCCCAATAATCTTTGTACCCTGTTTTGTGCTGCTACCATGTTGTGCTGCTGCCATGTTGTGTTGCTACCATGTTGTTGTCATGTTGTGTTGCTACCATGCTGTATTGTCATGTGTTGCTGCCATGCTATGTTGTTGTCTTAGGTCTCTCTTTATGTAGTGTTGTGTTGCCTCTCTTGTCGTGATGTGTGTTTTGTCCTATATTCATATTAAATGTATTTTTTATTTTAATCTCAGCCACCGCCCCCGCAGGAGGCCTTTTGCCTTTTGGTAGGCCGTCAGTGTAAATAAGAATTTGTTCAAAACTGACTTGGTTAAATAAAGGTTAAATAAAATAACACATCGAATAAATGGTAGTGATAGAAGTGGTTGTTTGTTACGTAGTGTAGTGATGGTTTGTTACGTAGTGTAGTGATGGTTTGTTACGTAGTGTAGTGATGGTTTGTTGTGTAGTGATGGTAGTGATGTTTTGTTGTGTAGTGTAATGTTGGTAGTGATAGTTTGTAGTGATGGATTTGTTGTGTAGTGATGTTTTTTTACATAGTGTATTGATGGTTTGTTTTGTAGTGTAATGCTGTTAGTGATGGTTTGTAGTGTAGTGGTGGTAGTGATAGTTTGTTGTGTAGTGTAGTGATGGTTTGTTGTGTAGTGATGGTAGTGATGGTTTGTTGTGTAGTGATGGTAGTGATGGTTTGTTGTGTAGTGATGGTAGTGATGGTTTGTTGTGCAGTGATGGTTTGTTGTGTAGTGTAGTGATGGTTTGTAGTGTAGTGATAGTTTGTAGTGTAGTGATGGATTTGTTGTGTAGTGATGTTTTTCTACGTAGTGTATTGATGGTTTGTTGTGTACTGTAATGCTGTTAGTGATGGTTTGTAGTGTAGTGATGGTTTGTTGTGTAGTGTAGTGATGGTTTGTTGTGTAGTGATGGTAGTGATGGTTTGTTGTGTAGTGATGGTAGTGATGGTTTGTTGTGTAGTGTAGTGATGGTAGTGACGGTTTGTTGTGTAGTGATGGTTTGTTGTGTAGTGTAGTGATGGTAGTGATGGTTTGTTGTGTAGTGATGGTTTGTTGTGTAGTGTAGTGATGGTAGTGATGGTTTGTTGTGTAGTGATGGTTTGTTGTGTAGTGTAGTGATGGTAGTGATGGTTTGTTGTGTAGTGATGGTAGTGATGGTTTGTTGTTTAGTGTAGTGATTGTAGTGATGGGTTGTTGTGTAGTGATGGTTTGTTGTGTAGTGATGGTTTGTTGTGTAGTGTAGTGATGGTAGTGATGGGTTGTTGTGTAGTGTAGTGATGGTTTGTTGTGTAGTGTAGTGATTGTAGTGATGGGTTGTTGTGTAGTGTAGTGATGGTAGTGATGGTTTGTTGTGTAGTGTAATGTTGGAAGTGATGGTTTGTTGAGTAGTGATGGTTTGTAGTGATGGTTTGTTGTGTAGTGTAATGTTGGCAGTGATAGTTTGTTATGTAGTGTTGTGATGGATGTGAACTAGGTCTCTCATACATGTTTACAACAAGTCCTTGACCCGTTCCTCCGGTTCTCTCTGACCCTTAGTTCTTCCTGTATCCTACTCAGATAGGCCTGACATCTCACTGTCTGCCTCCTAGAAAATACCATGTACACTCCCAGTAACCCATTCTGGGTTTGATCCATATGTTGCCCTCTGTATGTGTCAATGAAAATCGTGTTCCTCTGTAGAATACTGTATTCTGATGTCAGCTTGGCTTCCATACCTATTGTAATGAGGGCTCCATTGACCACTCCAGAGAGAGCAGGATAGAGAGGGGATAGAGAGGGGATAGAGAGCAGGATAGAGAGGGGATAGAGAGGGGATAGAGAGCAGGATAGAGAAGGGATAGAGAGGGGATAGAGAGGGGATAGAGAGCAGGATAGATAGGGGATAGAGAGCAGGATAGAGAGCAGGATAGAGAGGGGATAGAGAGCAGGATAGAGAGGGGATAGAGAGCAGGATAGAGAGCGGGATAGAGAGGGGATAGAGAGCGGGATAGAGAGGGGATAGAGAGCGGGATAGAGAGGGGATAGAGAGGGGATAGAGAGCAGGATAGAGAGGGGATAGAGAGCAGGATAGATAGGGGATAGAGAGCAGGATAGAGAGCAGGATAGAGAGGGGATAGAGAGCAGGATAGAGAGGGGATAGAGAGCAGGATAGAGAGCGGGATAGAGAGGGGATAGAGAGCGGGATAGAGAGGGGATAGAGAGTGGGATAGAGAGGGGATAGAGAGGGGATAGAGAGCAGGATAGAGAGGGGATAGAGAGGGGATAGAGAGCGGGATAGAGAGCGGGATAGAGAGCGGGATAGAGAGCGGATAGAGAGCGGGATAGAGAGCAGGATAGAGAGGGGATAGAGAGGGGATAGAGAGGGGATAGAGAGCAGGATAGAGAGGGGATAGAGAGGGGATAGAGAGCAGGATAGAGAGGGGATAGAAAGGGGATAGAGAGCAGGATAGAGAGGGGATAGAGAGGGGATAGAAAGAGGATAGAGAGGGGATAGAGAGGGGATAGAAAGAGAGAAGGATACAGTAGAGAGAAGGATAGATGGAGGACGGAGGTGTGTCCATCCAGAAAAAGTAATGACATCAGAAGGCCGACTGACACATTTGATGACGTTCCATTTAATTTCTCCTAACAGCTCATTGATTAAAGAACCCAGTCATTTAATTAGAGAAAAAGCAGACTCTCCCTGAGTCAGGACAGCTTGGACCACCTTCTCCTCTGACACTGCAAAGACCATTAGGTTTTATAGCTGAGAGCGGTCAGAGATTTATGCCCAAACATAGATTCAGAGGAAGACATGCTCACTTTAGCTAAGACCCTGTAACCTGGGGTCTTATTCTCCACCCTGTATTGCTTCTACACTCCCACTCATGGATTTAAGGGAATGGACTGGGGGTAAGGACAATGGACTGGGGGTAAGGACAATGGACTGGGGGTAAAGGACAATGGCCTGGGGATAAAGGACAATGGACTGGGGGTAAAGGACAATGGCCTGGGGGTAAGGACAATGGCCTGGGGGTAAGGACAATGGACTGGGGGTAAAGGACAATGGACTGGGGGTAAGGACAATGGCCTGGGGGTAAGGACAATGGACTGGGGGTAAAGGACAATGGCCTGGGGATAAGGACAATGGACTGGGGGTAAAGGACAATGGACTGGGGGTAAGGACAATGGACTGGGGGTAAGGACAATGGACTGGGGGTAAGGACAATGGCCTGGGGATAAAGGACAATGGACTGGGGATAAAGGACAATGGACTGGGGGTAAGGACAATGGCCTGGGGGTAAGGACAATGGACTGGGGATAAAGGACAATGGACTGGGGGTAAGGACAATGGACTGGGGGTAAAGGACAATGGACTGGGGATAAAGGACAATGGACTGGGGGTAAGGACAATGGACTGGGGGTAAGGACAATGGACTGGGGTTAAGGACAATGGCCTGGGGGTAAGGACAATGGACTGGGGGTAAGGACAATGGACTGGGGGTAAGGACAATGGACTGGGGGTAAGGACAATGTGGAAACTCTAACCTTGCACCAATCTAATGCTTTCAAATGCATGAGTGGGAGTGAACAAGTGTGCATGGGACAGAGAATGGTAGAGAATATGAAGACACAAAAACAAGAGTCCTTAATGATGGAGGTGTCCTTAATGATGGAGGTGTCCTTAATGATGGAGGTGTCCTTAATGATGGACATACTGTAACGTTAACCTTCCAGAACTACTTGTGTGCCAGTGACAAAGCACACAGATGGATGTATTCAGCAGAGGAGAAGAGGTACTCTCTACCTTACCTTATTCAGCAGAGGAGAAGAGGTACTCTCTACCTTATTCTTATTCAGCAGAGGAGAAGAGGTACTCTCTACCTTATTCTTATTCAGCAGAGGAGAAGAGGTACTCTCTACCTTACCTTATTCAGCAGAGGAGAAGAGGTACTCTCTACCTTATTCTTATTCAGCAGAGGAGAAGAGGTACTCTCTACCTTATTCTTATTCAGCAGAGGAGAAGAGGTACTCTCTACCTTACCTTATTCAGCAGAGGAGAAGAGGTACTCTCTACCTTATTCTTATTCAGCAGAGGAGAAGAGGTACTCTCTACCTTATTCTTATTCAGCAGAGGAGAAGAGGTACTCTCTACCTATCTCCCTCAAGTGTGCACTTGCTCACTCCCCATGTTTCTTACACCTGTTCATTCCATGCGAGGGAGTCAAGTGCACACTTCTAGGATAGTAGGGTAGAGGATTGGGACCCTTTAAAAGGCCTACTGTACTATGTAGGATCAGCCTGCTCTGGTCTGTCTGTTTTCCCAATGGGAAGAGAAAGACATGGTTCCGAGACAGATACATCACACTGTCTCACGTATTGCTGTTACTGATTACATCATTGTTCTGTCTTCCCGGACTTTTCTAAAAATGGAAGGATAAGAATGGAAGGACTTCAAGGAAAATAAATGACCGCTATGAGAATGATAGAGATGAGAGAGAGTATAATCATTAATGATAATTCCACATTATGAGGGCAGATAGACAGTAAACTGGGCAGCCAGAACCTAATCAGCTAATGTTCTCTGTCATCAGAGATAGACAGAGTATGCTGGTTCTATTTCAACAGCACAGTATTGTATTTCTTGTGGAGAGAGAGAGAGAAAGAAGGACAAGCGAGGACAAGAAGAAGTCCTGAGGTGAGAGAGAATGAGAGAGGAGCGAGGACAAGAAGAAGTCCTGAGGTGAGAGAGAGAGAGAATGAGAGAGGAGCGAGGACAAGAAGAAGTCCTGAGGAGCGAGTGAGCGAGAATGAAGAAGGGTTGAGAGGTGAGGTGGAGAGAGGATGAGTGATGGAGGAGAGTATGTGTGTAATCTAGGGCTGGGCTGGTTGTGTGGATAAGATGAGCCTGTGGAACAATGAGAGGAAGCTGCTGTCACTGAACCTATCAGGTCAAGGTGAGACTAATGTACCCTGACACACACACACACACACCAAACTCCTACCCCCTGGCCAAGCCCTCATTTATGTGCGTCGATACACAGATAAGCTGTCTATTAAAGGCCCTGTTTGTTTTTCAAGAAACCTCACACACTCAGAGACACGTTGACGGACACTCGGAGACAGATACACAGACCGACACACCGAGGCAGACATACACGGACACAGACTGAGCTTGGATTCCTATTGTCTGAGGCGTAGTCTCGTTTACCAGTCTGATTCTAGGTGCTGAGATTACCTGAGGAGTTGGTAACTGGGGGAAAGTTGAAGTGTCCGTCGTAATGATAATGTTACTGTTGACCATGCTACTACAGCACACACCCACTGCAGAAGCCGTCGGTGAGTACCACCACGTATACCGTCTCTACGTTTCCTTTACGCGTCCATAACACGTTACGTGGGGGAAATCCACGTGTCGCTGTTACAGCGTACCATGGCGACGTTGTAGAATACTTTATGTGGCTTCCCGTTCTTTCAGTAGAATAATGGCAGGACAACAGTGGACGTATAGTTCTATATGGCTCGGAACCTAGTCGGTCCTCCTCTGTGACGTAGATGTTGTGTGTACTGTATAGTAAGCCTGATGAAGTGTAGACTGTGTGTGTGTTTTGCTTCAGAAACGTGTGCATGACTCACACTAGACATTTTTGCATATCAAGACTTGCTGTTAAACATAACACTAATTTGTCTTGACAGTTTCTCCTTGTCTCGCTCTCTCTCTCTCCCTCTCTCTGTGAGCATGTTTGGATGAGTGCGGATAACCTGGGTAATCAAGGCTACGTCACAAATGGCACCCTATTCCCTATATAGTGCACTACTTTAGACCAGGACCCCTAGTCCACAGACCATTAGGCTGTGAGAGATTGGTACTGCTCAGATTTAGTACACTTCTGTTCTGTAGCCAGGACCCACAGTCCTCTAATAGTCATTCGCTCAAAAGAGTTCCAAAAGGGTTCTTTTCGGAGGGGGATAGGGTTCTACCAAGAACCGTTTTCATCAAAATAATATTTTTGGGAAAACAAAGGTTCTTTGTAAGGCAAACGGTTCTACCCAGAACCAAAAAGGGTTCTCCTATGGGTACAAACCCGAAAAAAACGGTATGGTTCTACTTAGCACCTTTTTTTGTACAGCCACCTGAGTCAGCTATACCCTAGGCTCTTCTCTCGTCACTGCCTGGCACTCAATAGTGTTGGCTCTAAAACTAGCCATTCATACCTCCTCCTATAACCATCACACCTCCTCCCTGTATCCCATTCACACCTCCTCCTATAACCATCACACCTCCTCCCTGTATCCTATTCACACCTCCTCCTTTAACCGTCATACCTCCTCCTATAACCATCACACCTCCTCCCTGTATCCCATTCACACCTCCTCCTATAACCATCACACCTCCTCCCTGTATCCTATTCACACCTCCTCCTTTAACCATCACACCTCCTCCTTTAACCATCACACCCCCTCTTTTAACCATCACACCTCCTCCTATAACCATCACACCTCCTCCTATAACCATCACACCTCCTCCTATAACCACCACACCTCCTCCTATAACCATCACACCTCCTCCTATAACCATCACACCTCCTCCTATAACATCACACCTCCTCCTTTAACCATCACACCTCCTCCTTTAACCATCACACCTCCTCCTATAACCATCACACCTCCTCCTATAACCATCACTAATCCTCCTATAACATCACATCTCCTCCTATAACCACCACACCTCCTCCTTTAACCATCACACCTCCTCCTATAACCATCACTAATCCTCCTATAACCATCACACCTCCTCCTATAACCACCACACCTCCTCCTATAACCATCACACCTCCTCCTTTAACCATCACACCTCCTCCTTTAACCATCACACCTCCTCCTTTAACCATCACACCTCCTCCTATAACCATCACACCTCCTCCTATAACCATCACTAATCCTCCTATAACCATCACACCTCCTCCTATAACCATCACACCTCCTCCTTTAACCATCACACCTCCTCCTTTAACCATCACACCTCCTCCTTTAACCATCACACCTCCTCCTATAACCATCACACCTCCTCCTATAACCATCACTAATCCTCCTATAACCATCACACCTCCTCCTATAACCATCACACCTCCTCCTATAACCATCACACCTCCTCCTTTAACCATCACACCTCCTCCTTTAACCATCACACCTCCTCCTATAACCATCACACCTCCTCCTATAACCATCACACCTCCTCCTATAACCATCACACCTCCTCCTATAACCATCACTAATCCTCCTATAACCATCACACCTCCTCCTGTAACCATCACACCTCCTCCTTTAACCATCACACCTCCTCCTTTAACCATCACACCTCCTCCTTTAACCATCACACCTCCTCCTATAACCATCACACCTCCTCCTATAACCACCACTAATCCTCCTATAACCATCACACCTCCTCCTATAACCATCACACCTCCTCCTTTAACCATCACACCTCCTCCTTTAACCATCACACCTCCTCCTATAACCATCACACCTCCTCCTATAACCATCACTAATCCTCCTATAACCATCACACCTCCTCCTATAACCATCACACCTCCTCCTATAACCATCACACCTCCTCCTTTAACCATCACACCTCCTCCTTTAACCATCACACCTCCTCCTATAACCATCACACCTCCTCCTATAACCATCACTAATCCTCCTATAACCATCACACCTCCTCCTATAACCATCACTAATCCTCCTATAACCATCACACCTCCTCCTGTAACCATCACACCTCCTCCTTTAACCATCACACCTCCTCCTTTAACCATCACACCTCCTCCTATAACCATCACACCTCCTCCTATAACCATCACTAATCCTCCTATAACCATCACACCTCCTCCTATAACCATCACACCTCCTCCTTTAACCATCACACCTCCTCCTTTAACCATCACACCTCCTCCTATAACCATCACACCTCCTCCTATAACCATCACACCTCCTCCTATAACCATCACACCTCCTCCTATAACCATCACACCTCCTCCTATAACCATCACACCTCCTCCTATAACCATCACACCTCCTCCTATAACCATCACTAATCCTCCTATAACCATCACACCTCCTCCTATAACCATCACACCTCCTCCTGTAACCACCACACCTCCTCCTGTAACCATCACACCTCCTCCTATAACCATCACACCTCCTCCTATAACCATCACTAATCCTCCTATAACCATCACACCTCCTCCTATAACCATCACTAATCCTCCTATAACCATCACACCTCCTCCTATAACCATCACACCTCCTCCTATAACCATCACTAATCCTCCTATAACCATCACACCTCCTCCTGTAACCATCACACCTCCTCCTATAACCATCACACCTCCTCCTATAACCATCACACCTCCTCCTATAACCACCACACCTCCTCCTGTAACCATCACACCTCCTCCTATAACCATCACACCTCCTCCTATAACCATCACTAATCCTCCTATAACCATCACACCTCCTCCTATAACCATCACACCTCCTCCTATAACCATCACACCTCCTCCTATAACCACCACACCTCCTCCTGTAACCATCACACCTCCTCCTATAACCATCACACCTCCTCCTATAACCATCACTAATCCTCCTATAACCATCACACCTCCTCCTATAACCATCACACCTCCTCCTATAACCATCACTAATCCTCCTATAACCATCACACCTCCTCCTATAACCATCACACCTCTCCTTTAACCATCACTAATCCTCCTATAACCATCACTAATCCTCCTATAACCATATAGGTAGCACACAGGACATTTTTCTGTGTTGAGATAATTTCCTTTTTGAATTTCTAGCCAAATGTAAAATGTTCCTGTTTTGATTAATTTAACAGAGTGAGTTAGGTCTGCTCTATACCAAATTAGCATACCTCCTGAGTCCCTTCCCTGTTTCACACCTGGTAGTTTGGTGGATGGGACTACCAGCTCTCTGCAACCTAGAGGGCAACCAGTGGGTCCGTCTCCTCTATACCAGGTTTCTTGTAGGATGACAATGTCTGTATTTCCGATTTCTTTGGTGAAGTCCAGGTTCCTGCTCTTTAGGCCAAAGGCAGATGACCTCAGGCCTTGGATATTCCAGGATGAGATGGTGAAGGCTTTGTGTTTCATAAAGTGTCCAACGTTGTTGGTCGTGTTGGGGCTGCGTTTGAGAGTGATGTCCTTTAGTGTCCGGGGGAAGGTGGGCACTGCTGCCTTGTATAGGTGGACCTGGTCGTAAAGGCTTTTCAAGTCCATGGTGGAGTGGTGGGCCAGGAAAACATTTGGTTTAGAGTGTGTGGGATCCTCTGGGCTTGGAATTTTTCATTTGTCTGTCCCGCTGTGATTTCGACACTATGGTCAGGGGTGGACTGTTCTGCTGTGGTGTCGAGACTTTTTTCGGGAGCTGAGGTTGGCTGTTCTGCTGGCTTCTCCTCTCTAGTAAGTTGTTCTCTGTCACACGCCATCCCCATCACCCTCTCCTCCAGCAGTCTGATCCTCTCCTCTAGTGCTCTGTTCTTCTCCTGCTCCTCCAGCAGTCTGATCCTCTCCTCTAGTGCTCTGTTCTTCTCCTGCTCCTCCAGCAGTCTGATCCTCTCCTCTAGTGCTCTGTTCTTCTCCTGCTCCTCCAGCAGTCTGATCCTCTCCTCTAGTGCTCTGTTCTTCTCCTGCTCGATCTCCTGTTTATGTTGTCTCACTACAGTCCAGAGTGCAGATATGTCTCTCTCTACCTCCAGCTCTCCAGGTCTAGTTAAGGGGGTGTTGTTGTGCTGGACTGTTGTCTGGGTCTGTGCAGACTGGAGTGTAATCACCTGCTGTTCCAGCTCCACCTGCCTTACCTCCAGCTGGGTAAATGTATCCTTCGTTTCAATGAGGGGTGTAGTACTCTGTGCTGAGAGGTTGACTTTCCTCTTGGGGTTGCTGGTCTTTGGGGTTATATAATGAAGAGGTCTAGTCTGACCCGCTCGGGGTGGGAGAGCTTTTCCTGCTGGGCTATTTCTTTGATCAGGTGAAAAGTCCAGCTGAAACTGTTTGGGGTTGCCCTGTACCATTACTGTTCCAGACTTATAGACATTTATATTAGCTGACTCAGAGTCCTCGTTGTCTAGTATCCTGAGTTTCCACCCCTCGTTAACCCCGCCCTCTCTTAACAGAGAGGTAGTGTGCTAATATAGCACTGTGCCATGCCAGGGGATGCTCTGTGTGGAAGATTAAGTTGCTTATGTTCCCATTTTTATAATAGTCAGCAAAAGGTGTCTCTTGATTTTCCATAAGGAGCTTCATTTTGTACTCTTTTCTTGCCTCATAAATGTTTTTACAGACAGAGGGTACTGTATTTGAATTACCTCTGAACAGAGGGAGGCAGCTTCAAAGCCCTTTGCATGTGGTTGGGGTAGCCTGTTGGATTCTCCTGCCGTTGTTGGGCTAAAGGTCTTTGACACCTCTCACTTGGCACGTCAGTGCAAATTTAATGTATCTCCTTGGCCTAGCAAGCTCGATAGTCCAATTCAGCATTCAGTCCTCATAAAGTAAAATATATCATTGTAATGTATTTTTCTTTGTGGCTTTTGAATATAAAATATAGCTTCAGACTAAACATGACTCACTCAGTTTCAGGTTGGACGGTGTTTTCAGTTTGTTTGTCAGAGCATTTGCTGTATAGCTTGGGCCTTCCAGGTAATTCTGTCCAAAATCAGGTTGTAGGTTTTGAGTTTTGATCTGGAGCGAAGGTAGAATCCTGTACATGTCCCTGGCAAAAAAATCCAAGTTTATCTAACTCCAAATCTATGTTTCTCCAAGAACATGCTGAAAAATGCAGGAGCTCATCTGCTCATGACCTCTCTCTCTCCTCCTATAACCATCACACCTCCTCTTCCACCATGGAGCAAGGGGATCCCAGGATGTGGTCCAGTTCAGTAAAGAAGGACGAGAAAGAGGGATGGACGTGTGTGTGTGTATACAGCAGGGCTGGAGTCAAATCAAATTGAGGGCATTTAATTCAGGAAGATAACTTAAATAAGTGTGGAGTGGGGGGCTGTGTGTGTGTGTGTGTCTGTGTGTGTCTGTGTGTGTCTGTGTGTGTCTGTTGGTATCCTTGACTTGGTCCTCTACTACCAGCCACTCCAGTTCTTCCTGTTTGTCTGTCTGTTTTGACATCAATCATTCCTGTGTGTAGGAGTTGACTGCTCTCCTATCTCCTAGCTCTTAGCTCCTATCTCCTAGCTCCTATCTCCTAGCCCTTAGCTCCTATCTCCTAGCCTTTAGCTACTATCTCCTAGCCCTTAGCTCCTATCTCCTAGCCCTTAGCCCCTATCTCCTCCTCCTTAGCTCCTATCTCCTCATTGCTTCCATCCCTGTCCCTCACTGGGTTCGAACCAGAGACCTGACCCTACTTGGTGTCCCAGGTCTAAATCAGTCCCTGATTAGAGGGGCACTATGGGAGAAAGCTGTGGAACTGACATCTAACTCCAGAGTTGAGTTTGTCTAGCTCCTATTCCCTAGCTCCTAGCTCCTATTCCCTAGCTCTCATACATTATAGTTCCTAGATCCTAGCTCCTATCCCCTAGCTCCTAGCTCCTATCCCTTAGCTCTCATACATTATAGATCCTAGAGCCTAGCTCCTATCCCCTAGCTCCTAACTCCTATCCCCTAGCTCCCATACATTAGTTCCTAGATCCTAGCTCATATCCCCTAGCTCCTAGCTCCTATCCCCTAGCTCTCATACATTATAGTTCCTAGATCCTAGCTCATATCCCCTAGCTCCTAGCTCCTATCCCCTAGCTCTCATACAGTATAGTTCCTAGATCCTAGCTCCTATCCCCTTGCTCCTAGATCCTATTCTCTGGCTCCTTGTTCCTAACCCCTAGTTCCTAGCTCCTATCCCCTAGCTCCTATTCCCTAGTTCATATCTCCTAGCTCCTATCCCCTTGCTCATAGTTTCAAGCTCCGATCCCCTAGTTCCTAGCTCCTATTCCCTAGCTCCTTTATATCCTGTCTCCTATCCCCTAGCTGTATTCCCTAGCTCATAGTTCCTAGATCCTAGACCCTAGCTCCTATCCCCTAGCTCCTAGCTCCTAGCTCCCATACATTATAGTTCCTAGATCCTAGCTCATATCCCCTAGCTCCTAGCTCCTATCCCCTAGCTCTCATACATTATAGTTCCTAGATCCTAGCTCCTATACCCTAGCTCCTATCTCTCATCCCCTAGCTCCCATACATTATAGTTCCTAGATCCTAGCTCCTATACCCTAGCTCCTATCTCTCATCCCCTAGCTCCCATACAGTATAGTTCCTAGATCCTAGCTCCTATCCCCTTGCTCCTAGATCCTATTCTCTGGCTCCTTGTTCCTAACCCCTAGATCCTAGCTCCTATACCCTAGCTCCTATCTCTCATCCCCTAGCTCCCATACAGTATAGTTCCTATCTCCTATATCCTATCCCCCAGCTCCTATTCCCTAGCTCATAGTTCCTAGCTCCTATCCCCTTGCTCATAGTTTCTAGCCCCTATCCCCTAACTCCTAGCTCCTAGCTACCTATCCCCTAGCTCCTATCTCCTTTATATCCTATCCAATCTCCTATCCCCTAGCTCCTATTCCCTAGTTCATATTTCCTATTCCCTAGCTCCTATCCCCATGCTTCTAGCCGCTATCCCCTAGTTCCTAGCTCCTATTCCCTAGCTCCTAACTCCAATACATCCTCGCTCCTACAGTGGTTCTTCCTTTAAACCACTGTATCTCCTATCCCCTAACTCTAATACATCCTATCTCCTAACTCCTAGCTCTTATACATCCTAGCTGGCTCCTGGTCGTGTTGTTTCTCTCTCTCTGTCTCTCTATGCTGTCAATCGAGATGGTTTACAGCCGAAGGGAATTACTCCACAGTCGTTTGTTCCCCTGTGGACAGCCATTGATTAACTTGTTCTCTCTCTCTATACATATACATATGGTGACTACTAACCAGAGCCCTTTGGCCTGTCCCCATAGCGATAAGCTGCCGTGTGGGACTCACGTTGTCACTCCTGATTCTGCACAACATGCCGAAGTGAAAAGGTCCAACATTGACAGACCGTGTTGTTAACAGACAGACCCTTCTCCCTCTCTCGCTCCCCTCCCCAGCTCTGGACCCCTGCTTGACCCCTGCTGGACCCCTGCTCGACCTAAACCTGGTGTAATACAGAGTACCATCTGAAACAATCATCTAATCCGCTGTCCTCTTCTCCCCCTCCCCTCCTCTCCCCCTCCTCTTCTCTCTCCCCCTCTCCTCTCTTCTCCCCTCCTCTCTTCTCCCCCCCTCCTCTCCCCCTTTCTCCTCCAGCTCTGGACCCGTGTTCTGCCTACATCTCTCTGAATGAGCCTTGGCGTAATACAGAGTACCATGTAAACCACTCATCTGGCAGTGTGCCCCTGTGTGACAGCCGCGTGTCAGGGGAGTGGTACCGCTTCACAGGGATGGCTGGAGACGCCATGCCTACTTTCTGCATCGAAGAGAACCACTGTGGAACCCACGCCCCCATCTGGCTCAATGGGAGCCACCCACAGGTTAGTAGACTAGAGGTTAGAGAGGCGGACCAACAGCCAGAAGGTTGCTGGTTCAAACACTGTGTGCCGGACGATACAAAAAACTAAACTGCCAGCCTACCTGCCGTTGTGGCATATAAGTTCTCTTGATCTAGTGGCGCCATGTGCAATGAACTTCCAACCAAATTAACAATAAAGTTTTCCCCTCCCCTTCTCTCCTTCTCCCCTTCTCCCCTCCCCTTCTCCCCTCCCCTTCTCCCCTTCTCCCCTCCCCCTCTCCCTTCTCCCCTCTCCCTTCTCCCTTCTCCCCTTCTCCCTACTCCCCGTCTCCCTTCTCCCCTTCTCCCCTCCTCCCTTCTCCCCTCTCCCTTCTCCCCTTCTCCCCTCCCCATCTCTCCTCTCCCCTTCTCCCCTTCTCCCTCTCCCTTCTCCCCTCTCCCCCTCTCCCCATCTCCTCTTCTCCCCTCTCCCCTCTCCCCTTCTCCCCTTCTCCCCTCTCCCCAAGCCCCAGGATGGTATCATGACCCTTCCTGTGTGTGCCAGCTTCAATAATAACTGTTGCCAGTGGAATGCCAGTGTTGATGTGAAGGCCTGTACAGGAGGATACTACGTCTATCGTCTACCCAGACCTTCTGTCTGCTTCCATGTCTACTGCGGACGTACGTCTGTCTGTCTGTTTCTGTTTGTCAGTGTGATTAATTATGAATGTGGTATGCATGTATGGTTTATGTTTGTGGTATGAATCCCTCATGAAGGAAATGGAAGTAGCCAAATGTTACCATGTTTATTTGTTTCTCTGTGTAGATGTGGTAGACCTATGTACCTTTACATGCATATGTTCTGTCTGTCCTATAGATTTCTATGACATATGTGATGAGGTGGAGTGCAGGGGACCTCAGTGTCCAGAGTCTGACTGTCGCTGTGCTACTGGAACGACCCTGGGACCAGATAGACAGACATGTCTTGGTGAGAGCAGGAGGGAGGGAGATAGAGAGAGGGTGGAGTGGTGGGAGAGAGAGAGGGGGAAGAGAGAGAGAGAGAGGGTGGAGTGGGGTGGTGGGGGTTGAGATTGACTGAATGTGCTGAGTCATTAACTCACGAGGAGAGGAGGAGATGTGTGCCAGCCAGCCAGAGATGAGTGTGTGGGTGGCGGGAGGGAGGGAGGGAGGGAGCCTTCACTACATCCTAGTCTAATGGTGGGTGACAAGCGTGCTATGAAAACCCTGAAAGCTTGAGAACTGTTATCATCATACTATCCACCTATCAACCAAATCACTCTCCCTACTACGCTGAGAAATGATCTCTCCTCCTCCCCTTTCAACTCTCCTCCTTTTTTTTCTGTGACCTCTCCTCGCTGCTGTGTCTGTCTGTCTGTCTGTCTGTCTGTCTGCTCACTGAATCCTCTCCAGATGTGAATGAGTGTGAGAAGGGGAACGGGGGTTGTAAGGAGGTATGTGTGAACACCAAGGGGTCCAGACAGTGTGAGTGTGGACCAGGCAGGGCACTGGAAGAGGATGGACGCAACTGCAAAGGTAAAGTCAGACCACCGTGTGGGCGGGTGTAAAGTTACAGTAGCATAATGTACTACAGTAGCCATAACGCTCTGTGTGTAATATCTGGAACACAGCAAGGCCAGTAGCTGGGTGTCAGACTTGGGTTCAAATAGCATTCGTTATCTTTCACTATATTGAGATTGCCTGACACAATGGAACCAATGGAATAGTTCCAAAAGTGCAAACTCTGTCCAAAGTGTTATCCACCCCCCTTCCTGTCCTTTATACCTCTTTCTCCCCTCCTCTTCCTCCCCTCCTCTTCCTCCCCTCCTCTTCCTCCTCTCCCTCTTCTTCCCCCTCCTTTCTCCTCTTTCTCCCCTCCCCCTATTCTTCCCTCTCCTCTCCTCTCCTCTCCTCTCCTCTCCTCTCCTCTCCTCTCCTCTCCTCTTTCTGTAGAGATAGCAGGGTGCTACAACAACAACGGAGGCTGTAGCCATGGCTGCTCTGTACTACAGGACTCCTATCAATGTCACTGTCCCCGAGGACTGGAGCTGGGGGACGACAAACGCACATGCCAGGGTGAGACCAGAGAGTGTGTGTGATGTGGCAGGGTGTGTGTTTGGTCGTATCCTCCCTGTGCAGTTAACTGCATCATGAAACTCTTCACCTGTATGGTCGTGTGTCGTGTGGCAGCAGCTCCATACAGGACCTAGTAAGGGACCTGGAACTCTTCCTGTCCAACTCATGTTTAACCCCTTCCACTGTGTCTGTGTCTGTGTCTGTGTCTGTGTCTGTGTCTGTGTGTGTGTGTGTGTGTGTGTGTGTGTGTGTGTGTGTGTGTGTGTGTGTGTGTGTGTGTGTGTGTGTGTGTGTGTGTGTGTGTGTGTGTCCAGTCCCAGTGCAGTGTAGCAGCAGCTCCATTAAGGTGTCGGTTCTAAGGGACCTGGTGGGGGGCCTGGAACTCTCCCTGTCCAACTCATCATGCCGTGGCATCTCCAATGGAACACACATCAATCTCAGCTTCAGCCTCAAGACCTGTGGAACAGTAGTGGAGGTAGGACTAGAACCTAGAATCCAGCCCTTAGCCTAGCTTAGACACTAGCCCCTACACTGTAGCCCCTAGCCCATACACCCTAGCCCCTACACCGTAGCCACTACACCCTAACCCCTACACTGTAGCCCCTAGCCCATACACCCTAGCCCCTACACCCTAGACCCTAGCCTTTACACCCTAGCCCCTACACCCTAGCCCCTATCCCTTACACCCTAGCCCCTACACCCTAGCCTCTATCCCTTACACCTTAGCCCCTAAACCCAAGCCCCTATCCCTTACTAG
This sequence comes from Brachymystax lenok tsinlingensis, assembly GCA_030435695.1. Lineage (NCBI taxonomy): Eukaryota > Metazoa > Chordata > Actinopteri > Salmoniformes > Salmonidae > Brachymystax > Brachymystax lenok. The sequence continues at coordinate 7,303,537 of CM059780.1, forward strand.
CCCCTATCCCTTACCCTAGCCCTTACACACTAGACCAGACCCTAGCCCTTACACACTAGACCAGACCCTAGCCCTTACACACTAGACCAGACCCTAGCCCTTACTAGACCAGACCCTAGCCCTTACACACTAGACCAGACCCTATCCCTTACACACTAGACCAGACCCTAGCCCTTACTAGACCAGACCCTATCCCTTACACACTAGACCAGACCCTAGCCCTTATACACTAGACCAGACCCTAGCCCTTACTAGACCAGACCCTATCCCTTACACACTAGACCAGACCCTATCCCTTACACACTAGACCAGACCCTATCCCTTACACACTAGACCAGACCCTAGCCCTTACACACTAGACCAGACCCTAGCCCTTACACACTAGACCAGACCCTAGCCCTTATACACTAGACCCGACCCTAGCCCTTACTAGACCAGACCCTAGCCCTTATACACTAGACCAGACCCTAGCCCTTACACAGGTTCAGCTTCAGCCTCAGGACCTGCGGCACCATAGTGGAGGATCTACCTTCTTTGTGTCGCCATTCAACTGTGGATGAATTAGTCTTGACTGATTCCACAGACAGGCCAGCACCCGGAGGTTGTCAGTCGAATTTCAGGGCTGACAGGGGACTGGAACCAATGGACCACAGACAGAGTTACTTTTATTGTTTTCATGACATGGTGTAGTGTAATTGGGAAACAACACTACTGAAGTGAAATACAAGCAGTGTGAGAGGGGTAAACCCGTAATTGATTTACGGCCTTAAAATGTTGGATGTTGATTCCATCACGTGTATTTTATAAAGCCCTTTTTACATCAACAATTGTCACAAAGTGCTTTACAGATACCCAGCATAAAACCCCAGAGAGCAAGCAATGCAGATGTAGAAGCACGGTGGCTAGGAAAAACTCCCTAGAAAGACAGGGAACCTAGGAAATAACTTGGAGAGGAGCCAGGCTCCGAGGGGAGGCCAGTCCTCTTCTGGCTGTGCCGGTGGAAATTAAGAGTACAGGCATTTAGGCTAGATCATTCTTCAAGACATTCAAACGTTCAGAGATGACCAGCACATGGCCATTTAAGGCCAGATAGTTCTTCAAGACTTTCAACCGTTCATAGATGAATAGCAGGGTGAAAATAGTGATCACAGTGGTTATACATGTTTAGGGTGCAATAGTTCACCTCCTCAGGAGTAAATGATTGGTTGATTGATTCCCATCCCAGGTGACAGATGACAAGATAGTGGGTACCAATTTAGTGACAGGTCTCCCTAAGTCCAGCCCAGGACCATGGTCCGGTAGTAACCGGGACATGATTGTCAGGACCTCCAAACTGCTGTTACCTGTCACATGTGAATTCCCACGACACTACGAGGTCTCCGACGGTTACCAGGTAAGAGGGTGACTGAATGCTTATTTTTAGTACTTCGTCTTATACTCAGTTATTTCAAAATAAAAGTCCAATATTCAAAATAAAAGTCCAACACACAAAATGCTATGGAATAAAACAATTGGTTTTCCTTCAGCCCAAAATGTAAATAATGTTTGGAAACACACCTTTAAGCTTGCTATTTTAATCAGCGATTTTATTATTATTATTATTATTATTATTATTATCCCTTTTTGATTATATATTTTATTTATTTTATTTGTTTGTTTTTATCTATTTCGTTTTTTTTTTTTTTATAAAGGTTGCTTGAGCGACTTTGAATTTCATTTTTAAATTAAGCTGGTGTAATTTAATTTCTTTCTCTCTCTCATCCCAGGCCAGTCTCCGTAGCTCCGACCTAGAGCTAGCAGGCCACTCCCAGGGCCTGTTCCCCTTCTCTCTGGAGCTGTTTAAGAGTGCTGAATTCTTGGAGCCCTACCGAGCTCCACCCCAACTACGCCTACACGACTCACTGTTCTTCGGGGTGGAACCCAGGGAGAAGGTACTGTACTGAATCCCAAATGGCACCCTATTCCCTATATAGTGCACTACTGTTAACCAAAGCCCTACACTCTTAGAAAAATAGGTTATATCTAGAACCTAAAAGGGTTCATCGGCTGTCCCCATAGGAAAACCCTTTCTAGAACCCTTTTTGGTTGCAAATAGAACCCTTTTGGGTTCCATGTAGGAGCCTTTAGAACCCCTTTTGGAAATATTTTTTTTCTAAGAGTGTATGGGGCGGCAGGTAGCCTAGTGGCAGTGGGTAGAGTGTATGGGGCGGCAGGTAGCCTAGTGCTTAGAGTGTATGGGGCGGCAGGTAGCCTAGTGCTTAGAGTGTATGGGGCGGCAGGTAGCCTAGTGAGAGTGCTTAGAGTGTATGGGGCGGCAGGTAGCCTAGTGCTTAGAGTGTATGGGGCGGCAGGTAGCCTAGTGCTTAGAGTGTATGGGGCGGCAGGTAGCCTAGTGAGAGTGCTTAGAGTGTATGGGCGGCAGGTAGCCTAGTGCTTAGAGTGTATGGGCGGCAGGTAGCCTAGTGGTTAGAGTGTATGGGGCGGCAGGTAGCCTAGTGACAGTGGTTAGAGTGTATGGGGCGGCAGGTAGCCTAGTGCTTAGAGTGTATGGGGCGGCAGGTAGCCTAGTGACAGTGCTTAGAGTGTATGGGCGGCAGGTAGCCTAGTGCTTAGAGTGTATGGGCGGCAGGTAGCCTAGTGGTTAGAGTGTATGGGTCGGCAGGTAGCCTAGTGGCTAGAGTGTCTAGTTAACTTGTGGATCTTTGTTGACTGATGCTTTAATTTGACAATTTAAGATTTCCCCAAAATCGAGTAAAATGTTATTGGTCACATACACATGGTTAGCAGATGTTAATGCGAGTGTAGCGAAATGCTTGTGCTTCTAGTTCCGACCGTGCAGGAATATCTAACAAGTGATCTAACAATTTCACAACAACTAACTTATACACACAAGTGTAAAAAAACAAAATACTGCAGAGTTTCCTAAGAACCCGAAGCGAGGCGGCCATCTCTGTCGGCGCCGGAAGTTGTGTTAAGATTTCTATTCGGGTGAGGCTTTTGATAAGCTTTTTTATGTGTCAAATTTGTATGTGGTACTTACTTTAAGTTTACTCACTTTACAAATTTTACTTGTACTTGACTTACTATAGGTGGAGGGTTTGGCAGCTCTGGTGGAGAGCTGCTTTGCTACCCCCAGCGCCAAGGCAGACCAGGCTCTCAAATACTACCTCATCAAAGATGGGTGGGTACTGTACTGCCATTTGCATCATATACTCTATCAGCATGATGGGAGGACGAGAGTGGGGACAATGGTGTTTACTCCAAAGTCAATGGATCAATCCTGCCGACAATGCCAACAAAAATAAAACTAAACATAATTGGTTATGACAGAGGGCCAGAGACAGACAGAGACAGACACAGAAGCAGACAGACGCACACACACACACACACATACAGTTGAAGTCGGAAGTTTACATACACTTAGGTTGCAGTCATTAAAACTCGTTTTTAAACCACTCCACACATTTCTTGTTAACAAACAATAGTTTTGGCAAGTCGGTTAGAACATCTACTTTGTGCATGACACAAGGAATTTTTCCAACAACTGTTTACAGACAGATTATTTCATTTATAATTCACTGTATCACAATTCCAGTGGGTCAGAAATTTACATACACTAAGTTGACTGTGCCTTTAAACAGATTGGAAAATTCCAGAAAATGATTTCATGGCTTTAGAAGCTTCTGATAGGCTAATTGACATCATTTGAGTCAATTGGAGGTGTACCTGTGGATGTATTTCAAGGCCTGCCTTTAAACTCAGTGCCTCTTTGCTTGACATCATGTAAAAATCAAAAGAAATCAACCAAGACCTCAGAAAAAAATTGTAGACCTCCACAAGTCTGATTCATCCTTGGGAGCAATTTCCAAATGCCTGAAGGTACCACGTTCATCTGTACAAACAATAGTACGCAAGTATAAACCCCATGGGACCACGCAGCCATCATACCGCTCAGGAAGGAGACACGTTCTGTCTCCTAGAGATGAACGTACTTTGATGCGAAAAGTGCAAATCAATCCCAGAACAACAGCAAAGGACCTTGTGAAGATGCTGGAGGAAACAGGTACAAAAGTAACTATATCCACAGTAAAACAAGTCCTATATTGACATAACCCGAAAGGCTGCTCAGCAAGGAAGAAGCCACTGCTCCAAAACCGCCATAAAAAAGACAGACTACGGTTTGCAACTGCACATGGGGACAAAGATCGTACTTTTTGGAGAAATGTCCTCTGGTCTGATGAAACAAAAGTAGATCTGTTTGGCCATAATGACCATCGTTATGTTTGGAGGAAAAAGGGGGAGGCTTGGAGGCCGAAGAACACCATCCCAACCGTGAAGCACGGGGGTGGCAGCATCATGTTGTGGGGGTGCTTTGCTGCAGGAGGGACTGGTGCACTTCACAAAAAAGATGGCATCATGAGGTAGGAAAATGATGTAGATATATTGAAGCAACATCTCAAGACATCAGTCAGGAAGTTAAAGCATATTTCCAAAGTTGTGGCAAAATGGCTTAAGGACATCAAAGTCAAGGTATTGGAGTGGCCATCACAAAGCCCTGACCTCAATCCTATAGAACAGTTGTGGGCAGACCTGAAAAAGTGTGTGTGTGAGTAAGGAGGCCTACAAACCTGACTCAGCTACACCAGCTCTGTCAGGAGGAATGGGCCAAAATTCACCCAACTTATTATGGGAAGCTTGTTGGAAGGCTACCCAAAACGTTTGACCCAAATTAAACAATTTAAATGCAATGCTACCAAATACTAATTGAGTGTATGTAAACTTCTGAACCACTGGGAATGGGATGAAAGAAATAAAAGCTTAAATAAATCATTCTCTCTACTATTATTCTGACATTTCACATTCTTAAAATAAAGTGGTGATCCTAACTGACCTAAAACAGGGAATTTTTACTAGGATTAAATGTCAGAAATTGTGAAAAACAGAGTTTAAATGTATTTGGCTAAGGTGTATGTAAACTTCTGACTTCAACTGTATATATACACACACACACACACACACACACACACACACACACACACACACACACACACACACACACACACACACACACACACACACACACACACACACACACACACACACACACACACCCTGCTCTATCAGGACTATCTGTAAAATGTTTCCAACAAAACACTTCTCCTACATACTTTACAGAGACAAGGCATGCATCCCAAATGGCACCCTATTCCCTATATAGTGCACTACTTTAGACCAGGACCCATAGGGAATAGGGCTGTTAAGAGAAGATCACGATTGGCTGACAAAGTGAGGTCACTCACTAGTTGTTTCTAATTATATGAATTCCCTTTTAAAGACACAATACAAGCAGTCCCACTACGTCCCAAATGGATTCCTGTTCCATCTATAGTGCTCTACTATTGACTAGGGCCAATAGGGAATAGGGTGCCAATTGGGAGCCTAAAGCCTAAAGGCAGCTATAGCTAACAGTGATGGAGTAGCTTGTTAAAACAGTGTATGGATCAGTGGGTATTGTGTTAAGATGGAGTATCTTGTTAAAACAGTGTATGGATCAGTGGGTATTGTGTTGAGATGGAGTATCTTGTTAAAACAGTGTATGGATCAGTGGGTATTGTGTTGAGATGGAGTAGCTTGTTAAAACAGTGTATGGATCAGTGGGTATTGTGTTGATATGGAGTAGCTTGTTAAAACAGTGTATGGATCAGTGGGTATTGTGTTGATATGGAGTAGCTTGTTAAAACAGTGTATGGATCAGTGGGTATTGTGTTGAGATGGAGTAGCTTGTTAAAACAGTGTATGGATCAGTGGGTATTGTGTTGAGATGGAGTAGCTTGTTAAAACAGTGTATGGATCAGTGGGTATTGTGTTGAGATGGAGTAGCTTGTTAAAACAGTGTATGGGTTGTCAGCATAACTATGATCTCCTATAATATCCTGCCCTCATTGTGCCCCTCTCCACCTCCCCTCCTCTCCCTCATCCCCTCCTACTCTTCTCTCACTCCTCTTCTCTCCCTCCTCCCCTTCTCTCCTCACCTCCTCCTCCTCTTCTCTCCCCACCTCCCCTCCTCTCCATCCTCCCCTTCTCTCCTCCCCTCCTCCTTTTCTCTCCCTCCTCCCCTCTTCTCCCTCCTCCCCTTCTCTCCTCACCTCCTCCTCTTCTCTACCCACCTCCCCTCCTCTCCCTCCTCCCCTTCCTCCCCTTCTCCTATTCTCTCCCCACCTCCCCTCCTCCACTTCTCTTCTTCTCTCCACACCTCCTCTCCCTCTTCCCGTTCTCCCACAATCTCCTCACTTCCTATCCTCTCCCTCCTCCTATTCTCCTATTCTCTCCCCACCTCCCTTCCTCTCCCTCCTCCCCTTCTCTTCTTCTCTCCCCACCACCACTCCTCTCTCCCTCCTCCCATCTCTCCCCTATTCCTTCCTCTCTCGTCCTCTCTAACCCTGTAATGTGTGTGTGTTTAGGTGTATCTCAGATGAAATGGTGCGTCAGTACTCTGCTAAGGACCAACTATCCAAACACTACCAGGTTCCTGTCTTCAAGTTTGTCGGCAAGGACAACAAGGTCAGTAAGAACAAACACTCTGGGAGCCAGCTGGCCAGTTCAGTATGTGTGTGTGTGTGTGTGTCTGATGTGCGTGCGTATCTATGTTTGCATCTACGTGTGTATCCAAGTGTCTATCTGCCTGTGTGTCAACAGGAGGTGTTCCTGCACTGCCGTGTGTTGGTGTGTGGGACAGGAGACTCCCGCTGTTCTCAGGGCTGTAGAGGGCGTCTGCGTCGGGAACTGTGGAGGACTGAGGAGGAACAGGAGGACAAGGACTGGGGCCAGCATCATGTACTGAGTGGAGGACCCATACGCATCATGCCAGACTGAGACATTAGACCACCATGCAACCCCATACCACCTTCAGGCCATCTCACCACCGCACCACTGCAAACATGGATATAGAAATAGATACAATAGATATAGAAATAGATACAACAGATATGGAGATAGATACAATAGATATAGAGATAGATACAAAAGACATAGAGATAGATACAATAGATATTGTAGGAGCATGACCAGCATTGTCCCCTGAGTGGAGGACCCATACACATTCTGCCAGACTGAGACATCAGGCCACCACCACCAGGCCGCCACCAGGCCACCACCACCACCACCACCACCACCAAACCACCAGGCCACCAAACCACCACCACCAGGCCACCACCACCACCACCAGGCCACCAAACCACCAAACCACCACCACCACCAGGCCACCAAACCACCACCACCACCAGGCCACCACCACCACCACCAGGCCACCACTACCAGGCCACCACTACCACCACCACCAGGCCACCACTGCCACCACCACCAGACCACCACCAGAATACCACCACCACCAGACCACCAAGCCATAGCATGAAGTAATGCAGAATCAATAATGCTATGTGTGAGGACCCATACAGCTCCAGAGTCTGCTGGTTTTCTGTTCTACTTGATCATTCATTTAAACCACTTGGTATCCCAGGTCTAAATCAGTCCTTGATTAGAGGGGGACTGTGGGGGAAAGCAGTGGAACTGGCATCTAGGTCCAGAGTTGAGTTTTAGGGGCGTAGTGGTTCAGTTTGAAAGGACATGATGACATCCACCACAAGTCTTTCTCTCTGTCACTAATTTACCATGACACTTACACAACTCAAAAGATCAAGAGAACCTTCAGAGATTCTCCTGGTTAAACCAAATCAAATAGTCAAATCAAATATAGACTTTCAGTCATTGATGTAGGCCAGGCCACACACTCCCTCAGTAATACACTGTATCCTCTAATTCCCTTATGTCAGTCTCCCTATCACACTGCAGTCTGGTAAATACAGTACACATGTTTATATATTCCTGCGTTCCAAATCGCACCCTATTCCCTATATAGTGCACTACATTTGATCAGGGCCCATAGGGGAATAAGGTGCCATTTGGAACACATTCCTATATCTTAGCCACTTGGCCCTCTAGCAAAATCTCCTCACATTAAAGTGATTGGCAGTTCTATTAGAAATCGTTTGAGGGCTTGAGGAGCTGGGGTTTGCAGTTTGTCAGTCGTACTACAAGATGAGAGATCCTCAACTAGGTCAGTGAGTTTTGCAAGATGCTTTTCTCAAGCCTGATAACTTGCTTACAGGCCATGCCTGTATGTAGATGGCTGACTTGCCTAGTTAAATAAAGGTTAAAAATGTAGATTTATGAAAGTGGTTTATATTTCATGCCAATGTACTGGCTTATTCAGTGCCTTTTACTTTTTACACATTTTGTTACGCTACAGCCTTATTCTAAAATGGATTAAATTCCCATTTTTCCTCATCAATCTACACACAATACCCTATAATGACGAAACAAAAACATGTTTTTAGACATTTTTGCAAATGTATTAATAATAAAAACAGAAATACCTTATTTACATAAATACCTTATTTACATAAGTATTCAGACCCTTTGCTATGAGATTCGAAATTGAGCTTCCTGTTTCCATTGATCATCCTTAAGATTTTTTTACAACTTGGAGTCCATCTGTGGTAAATTCAATTGATTGGACATTATTTGGAAAGACACACACCGGTCTATAGAAGGTCCTACAGTTGACAGTGCAAAAACCAAGCCATGAGGTTGAAGGAATTGTCTGTAGAGCTCTGAGACAGGATTGTGTCGAGGCACAGATCTGGGGAAGGGTACCAAAACATTTCTGAAGCATTGAAGGTCCCGAAGATCACAGCGGCCTCCATCATTCTTAAGTGTAAAAAGTTTGGAATCGGGGGAGAAGGGCTTTGGTCATGGAGCTGACCAAGAACCCAATGGTCACTCTGACAGAGCTCCAGAGTTTCTCTGTGGAGTCGGGAGAACCTTCCAGAAGGACAACCATCCTTGCAGCACTCCACCAATCAGGCCCTTAATTTAGAGTGGCCAGACGGAAGCCACTCTTTAGTAAAAGGCACATGACAGCCCGTTTGGAGTTTGCCTAAAGGCACCTAAAGACTCTCAGACCACTGAGAGACTAGTCAGGATCGAGGGAAAGATGAACGGAACAAAGTACAGAGAGATCCTTGATTAAAATCTGCTCCAGAACACTCAGGACCTCAGACTGGGGGCGAAGGTTCACCTTCCAACAGGACAACGACCCTAAGCACACAGCCAAGACAACGCAGGAGTGGCTTTAGGACAAGTCTTTGAATGTCCTTGATTAGCCCAGCCAGAGCCCGGACTTGAACTTGATCAAATATCACTGGAGAGACCTGAAAATAGCTGTGTAGCGACGCTCCCCACCCAACTGAAAGAGCTTGAGAGGATCTGCAGAGAAGAATGGGAGAAACTCCCCAAATACAGGTGTGCCAAGTTTGAAGTGTCATACCCAAGAAAACTTGGCTGTAATCACTGCCAAAAGGTGCTTCAACAAAAGGTGCTTCAAAGTGTCTAAATACTTATTTAAATCTGATATTTCTGTGTACAAAAATAATAGGAAAATAAATTCTATACCTGTTTTTGCTTTGTCATTATGGGGTATTGTAAAGTCATTATGGGGTATTGTGATGTCATTATGGGGTATTGTGATGTCATTATGTGGTATTGTGTGTAGATTGATGAGGGGGGGAAAACTATTTAATATATTTTAGAAAAAGTCTGTAACACAACAAAATGTGGAAAAAGTCAAGGGGTCTGAATACTTTCCGAATGCACTGTAAGTGTAGTAAAAACATATGTACAATCCATAGATTAACAGTCTAATTTACAGTATATAACAGATGCATGGAGAGCTAGCCTGACTGCCAGTCTGTTTATGCTCTCTTGCCAACTTCTTATAGAGTTGTCGTGTTTGGCTTGAAAAGAGAGCAAAACGACTGGCACCCAGGTTAATAAAGAGAGCAGAACGACTGGCACCCAGGTTAATAAAGAGAGCAGAACGACTGGCACCCAGGTTAATAAAGAGAGCAGAACGACTGGCACCCAGGTTAATAAAGAGAGCAGAACGACTGGCACCCAGGTTAATAAAGAGAGCAGAATGACTGGCGCCCAGGTTAATGAAGAGCATGGAGCTAAAGAGTATTAACTGAAAACGTGTAGTGTATCGTGACTAGAAATCCCCACTCTATACCACTACTGTATACCACCACTCTGCACCACTACTGTATACCACTACTCTATACCACTACTCTATACCACTACTGTATACCACCACTCTGCACCACTACTCTGCACCACTACTGTATACCACTACTGTATACCACTACTGTATACCACCACTCTGCACCACTACTCTGCACCACTACTGTATACCACTACTCTGTACCACTACTCTGCACCACTACTGTATACCACTACTCTGTACCACTACTCTGTACCACTACTCTGTACCACTACTCTGCACCACTACTGTATACCACTACTGTATACCACCACTCTGCACCACTACTCTGCACCACTACTGTATACCACTACTCTGTACCACTACTCTGTACCACTACTCTGTACCACTACTCTGCACCACTACTGTATACCACTACTCTATACCACTACTGTATACCACTACTGTATACCACTACTCTGTACCACTACTCTGTACCACTACTCTGTACCACTACTCTGTACCACTACTCTATACCACTACTGTATAACACTACTGTATACGACTACTCTGTACCACTACTGTATACCACTACTGTATACCACTACTCTGTACCACTACTCTGTACCACTACTCTGTACCACTACTCTATACCACTACTCTGCACCACTACTGTATACCACTACTGTATACCACTACTCTGTACCACTACTGTATACCACTACTCTGTACCACTACTCTATACCACTACTCTGCACCACTACTGTATACCACTACTGTATACCACTACTCTGCACCACTACTGTATACCACTACTGTATACCACTACTCTGTACCACTACTCTGTACCACTACTGTATACCACTACTGTATACCACTACTGTATACCACTACTCTGTACCACTACTCTGTACCACTACTCTATACCACTACTCTGTACCACTACTCTATACCACTACTGTATACCACTACTCTGTACCACTACTCTGTACCACTACTCTATACCACTACTCTGCACCACTACTGTATACCACTACTGTATACCACTACTCTGTACCACTACTCTGTACCACTACTGTATACCACTACTCTGTACCACTACTCTATACCACTACTGTATACCACTACTCTATACCACTACTCTGCACCACTACTGTATACCACTACTGTGTACCACTACTCTGTACCACTACTCTGTACCACTACTCTGTACCACTACTCTGCACCACTACTGTATACCACTACTGTATACCACTACTGTGTACCACTACTGTGTACCACTACTCTGTACCACTACTCTGTACCACTACTGTATACCACTACTCTATACCACTACTCTGTACCACTACTCTATACCACTACTCTATACCACTACTCTGCACCACTACTCTAAACCACTACTGTATACCACTACTGTATACCACTACTCTGCACCACTACTGTATACCACTACTCTGTACCACTACTCTGTACCACTACTGTATACCACTACTGTATACCACTACTGTATACCACTACTGTATACCACTACTCTGTACCACTACTCTGTACCACTACTCTATACCACTACTCTGCACCACTACTCTAAACCACTACTCTATACCACTACTGTATACCACTACTCTATACCACTACTCTGCACCACTACTGTATACCACTACTGTATACCACTACTGTGTACCACTACTCTGTACCACTACTGTATACCACTACTGTATACCACTACTCTGTACCACTACTCTGTACCACTACTGTATACCACTACTGTATACCACTACTGTGTACCACTACTGTGTACCACTACTGTATACCACTACTGTATACCACTACTCTATACCACTACTCTGTACCACTACTCTATACCACTACTCTATACCACTACTCTGCACCACTACTGTATACCACTACAGTGTACCACTACTCTGTACCACTACTCTGTACCACTACTCTATACCACTACTGTATACCACTACTCTATACCACTACTCTGTACCACTACTCTATACCACTACTCTATACCACTACTCTAAACCACTACTCTAAACCACTACTCTATACCACTACTCTATACCACTACTCTGCACCACTACTCTATACCACTACTGTATACCACTACTGTATACCACTACTCTGTACCACTACTCTGTACCACTACTCTGTACCACTACTCTGCACCACTACTGTATACCACTACTGTATACCACTACTCTGCACCACTACTGTATACCACTACTCTGTACCACTACTCTGTACCACTACTCTATACCACTACTCTATACCACTACTCTGCACCACTACTGTATACCACTACTGTATACCACTACTCTGCACCACTACTGTATACCACTACTCTGTACCACTACTCTGTACCACTACTCTATACCACTACTCTATACCACTACTCTGTACCACTACTCTGCACCACTACTGTATACCACTACTGTAGACCACTACTGTATACCACCACTATATATTTAAAATATATATATATATATTTTACCTTTATTTAACTAGGCAAGGCAGTTAAGAACAATTTCTTATTTTCAATGACTGCCTAGGAACATTGGGTTAACTGCCTTGTTCAGGGGCAGAACAACAGATTTTTACCTTGTCAGCTCTGGGATTCGATCTTCCAACGCCCTAACCACTAGGCTACCTGCCGCCCCGCTCACTACAGTAAACCACTACTCTATACCACTACAGTATACCACTACTGTATACCACCACTGTACACCACCACTGCACACCACCACTGCATACCACCACTGCATACCACCACTGCATACCACCACTGCGTACCACCACTGTGTACCACTACTGTATACCACTACTGTATACCACTACAGTGTACCACTACTCTGTACCACTACTCTATACCACTACTGTATACCACTACTGTATACCACTACTGTATACCACTACTCTATACCACTACTCTGTACCACTACTCTATACCACTACTCTATACCACTACTCTGCACCACTACTCTATACCACTACTCTATACCACTACTCTATACCACTACTCTGCACCACTACTCTATACCACTACTGTATACCACTACTGTATACCACTACTCTGTACCACTACTCTGCACCACTACTCTATACCACTACTGTATACCACTACTGTATACCACTACTCTGTACCACTACTCTGTACCACTACTCTATACCACTACTCTGTACCACTACTCTGCACCACTACTGTATACCACTACTGTATACCACTACTCTGCACCACTACTGTATACCACTACTCTGTACCACTACTCTATACCACTACTCTATACCACTACTCTGCACCACTACTCTGCACCACTACTCTGCACCACTACTGTATACCACTACTGTATACCACTACTCTGCACCACTACTGTATACCACTACTCTGTACCACTACTCTGTACCACTACTCTATACCACTACTCTGCACCACTACTCTGCACCACTACTGTATACGACTACTGTATACCACTACTCTGCACCACTACTGTATACCACTACTGTAGACCACTACTGTATACCACCACTATATATTTAAAATATATATATATATATTTTACCTTTATTTAACTAGGCAAGGCAGTTAAGAACAATTTCTTATTTTCAATGACTGCCTAGGAACATTGGGTTAACTGCCTTGTTCAGGGGCAGAACAACAGATTTTTACCTTGTCAGCTCTGGGATTCGATCTTCCAACGCCCTAACCACTAGGCTACCTGCCGCCCCGCTCACTACAGTAAACCACTACTCTATACCACTACAGTATACCACTACTGTATACCACCACTGTATACCACCACTGTACACCACCACTGCATACCACCACTGCATACCACCACTGCGTACCACCACTGCGTACCACCACTGCGTACCACCACTGCATACCACCACTGCATACCACCACAGTATACCACCACTGTATACCACCACTGTATACCACCACTACAGTATACCACCACTGTATACCACCACTGCATACCACTACAGTATACCACTACTGTATACCACCACTGTTTGCCACCATTGTATACCACCATTGTATACCACCACTGTATACCACCACTGCATACCACCACTGTATACCACTACAGTATACCACTACTGCATACCACCACTGTATACCACCACTGCATACCACTACTGCATACCACCACTGCATACCACCACTGCATACCACCACTGTATACCACCACTGCATACCACTACTGCATACCACCACTGCATACCACCACTGCATACCACCACTGCATACCACCACTGTGTACCACTACTCTGTACCACCACTGTATACCACCACTGTATACCACCACAGTATACCACTACTGCATACCACCACTGTATACCACCACAGTATACCACTACTGCATACCACTACTGCATACCACCACTGCATACCACCACTGCATACCACTACTGCATACCACTACTGCATACCACCACTGCATACCACCACTGCATACCACCACTGTATACCACCACTGCATACCACTACTGCATACCACCACTGCATACCCCCACAGTATACCACTACTGCATACCACCACTGCATACCACCACTGCATACCACCACTGCATACCACCACAGTATACCACTACTGTATACCACCACTGTATACCACCACTGCATACCACTTCTGCATACCACCACTGCATACCACCACTGCATACCACTACAGTATACCACTACAGTATACCACTACTCTGTACCACTACTCTGCACCACTACACTATACTACCACTGTATACCACTACTCTATACCACTACTGTATACCACTACTCTATACCACTACTCTGTACCACTACTCTATACCACTACTGTATACCACTACTCTATACCACCACTCTATACCACTACTCTATACCACCACTATATACCACTACAGTATACCACTACTGTATAGCACCACTATATACCACCACTGTATACCACTATTGTACCTACAGTACCTTAATAAGTGCACTTATCACATCAAAATATTATATTTAGTTATTAATTTATTCATAGAAAAGTAACTGACTGATATCCCCATCAGTCACTGGACAGCAACCCACATAATAACACACATAACACACAACACACAACACACATAACACACAACACACATAACACACAACCCACATAATAACACATACAACACACAACACTTATTTCTGCGCTGTAGACGTAGCCTGTCAGTAACAGCACAGGTCCAACTAACTGATGTATGTGTTGTGTTAGACTAGGTTATTTTGGCGAAGCGTCCCAAATGACACCCTATTCCCTACAATAGTGCACTACTTTCGACCAGAGCCTCACGGGCCGTGGTCAAAAGTAGTGCATTTTGTAGGGAATAGGGTGTCATTTGGGACATCGGCTTGTTTTCATACAATATGCACATCAAATTGCCCCGTTAGCAGGTACATTTTGTATTCTTATGTGGGATATGATACTGACTGAAAGGTCTTTCTCTCCGTCAGGATTTTTGGTTTGAGGTATGTGAATGAAATAATAACACAATAATATGTTAAATGGAGTCGTAGTGTTTTCCTGAAAATATATTTGAAATATAAATATCTGAATATTTATCCGCTGTCAGTTTCAGATAAAATAAATAGGTAGAAGTTAAACAAATGATGCCACATACTGTTAGTATTTTATTCTACATAATAACCACTATTAACTCATTGTTAAAGTCTTGTTAGGGCTTTCCTCGTCAAGCGTAAAGCCTCTGTCTGTGTTTTTCATGTTGTCATAGAAAATTGTTATATTTTCTATGTTAATAATAAAGTGATATTCTCATTTGTGCTGTGTGAAGTCCCACTGTATGAATCCATGTTGAGTTCCAAGCACCCCTTTCCATTGATGATTCTTGCAAGAGGATATTGTCCTGTGTACTTGTGTGTCCTCTACAGCTCGTCCCTCTCCTCCCAGCTTTCTCTTGCGTTGAGTAGTGTTGTGTCGTGTCCCAGCCTGGTCCTCTACAGCTCGTCCCTCTCCTCACCCTCACAGTAACATGCTTCCCTCTGGCTGTTCATGAAGGATCTGCAGCCCAGCGTCCACACCGTGTTGTACAGAGCATCTGCTACAGTCTCACAGGCTGGGCGGGGGAGAGATACAGAAGGTTAGGTTTGAGAGAGATTATTTTCCCTTTTGTTCTTGAACTATTTGCACATCGTTACAACACTGTATATAGACATAATATGACATTTGAAATGTCTTTATTCTTTTGGAACTTCTGTGAGTGTAATGTTTACTGTTCATTTTTATTGTTTATTTATCTTTTTGTTTATCTACTTAACTTGCTTTGGCAATGTTAACATACGTTTCCCATGCCAATAAACTCTTGAATTGAATTAAGAGCGAGCGAGAGCGGTTATGATGAGAGGGAGAGAGATTTGTATTTGATCATGTTCAGGTTTTTGGCTGTTTGTTTTTTGTTATAGAGCCAAAAAGATGAGATAATTGGTTTATCCATACATGTCCGTTTTGGATAGATAATTCTTCGTGTTGTTGTTTGTTAAGTATTTTCCAATTTTCCCAGAAGTGGTTAGAGTCTGTGGATTCTTCAGTTACATTGAGCTGATTTCTGACGTGCTGTTCCTTCTTTTTCCGTAGTGTATTTCTGTATTGTTTTAGTGATTCACCATAGTGAAGGCGTAGACTCAGGTTTTCTGGGGCTCTATGTTTTTGGTTGGATAGGTTTCTCAATTTCTTTCTTAGGTTTTTGCATTCTTCATCAAACTATTGTTGTTAATTTTCTTAGTTTTATTTTTTTGATAGTATATTTGACCTCCCACTTTGTCCAGGAAGTTGTCTAGAGGGGATTGAATTTGTTGTTGCCAAATAGTTTTTTGGTAGGTTTTCACACGACTTTCAAACTATAGCATTTCTTAATATTATGCAGTTCCTTTGATGCTGAGAGAGAGAGAGAGAGAGAGAGAGAGAGAGAGAGAGAGAGAGAGAGAGAGAGAGAGAGAGAGAGAGAGAGAGAGAGAGAGAGAGAGAGAGAGAGAGAGAGAGAGAGAGAGAGAGAGAGAGAGAGAGAGAGAGAGAGAGAGAGAGAGAGAGAGAGAGAGAGAGAGAGACTCACTCTGAATGATTGGCTATGAAAAGCCAAAAGACATTTACTCCTGAGGTGCTGACCTGTTGCACCCTCGACAACTACTGTGATTATTATTATCTGACCCTGCTGGTCATCTATGAACATTTGAACATCTTGGCCATGTTCTGTTATAATCTCCACCCGGCACAGCCAGAAGAGGACTGGCAACCCCTCATAGCCTGGTTCCTCTCTAGGTTTCTTCCTAGGTTCTGGCCTTTCTAGGGAGTTTTTCCTAGCCACCGTGCTTCTGCATTGCTTGCTGTTTGGGGTTTTAGGCTGGGTTTCTGTACAGCACTTTGTGACATCAGCTGATATAAGAAGGGCTTTAATAAAATACATTTGATTGATTGATTGATTGACTAACAGGGTTGGATAGGCTACTTTCTAAATCTAGTCTGTTACTAGTTACCTGTCCAAAATTGTAATCAGTAAGGTAATACGTTCCCCTTAAGACGCATTAGAATTTATAAACATTAATATTACCTATTGAACGACATCTATTGCAGGATAAAGCAATGTTAGAGTTTACCTAGTTGGCCATAAATAGATGTTGTATTTTACTTTACGGGTTATGTAGGCTTTTTACCCATTGCTTTCTACTCTCTAATATTTTATACCCCTTGATCTTCAAGAATAGGACTTGGTAACATAGATTAGCCAAACTGTTTTACCTGAGCATAACCCCAAAACTAAGGATTTATTATGATTTTGTTATCATGGACTGATTGGGCTCATTGCTTCGAGTTGAAACAACCGGGTAGACGTAACATAGTAAATATAACTCAGACACTCCAATTAGTATGATATGTTACGTTTTGTATCGTATGTATTAATTTGTGGCTGTCCATCATACATACAATTCGTACAATATGTTACAAATTGCAATTCGTACATTGTTACGAATTTGCTAAACGTATATGTTACGAATTCCAATTTGTTGTGGCTAACATTAGCTAAGTGGCTAACGTTAGCTAGGCTAGTGGTTAGGGGTTATGGGTTAAGGTTAGGGTTAAGGTTTGGGATAGGCTTAAAACAAAAATCTAAAAAATAACTTTGTCGCTGGATTCGAACATGCAACCTTTGGCACCAGAGGCAGATGCTTACCCAAACCTACTTGAAGGTAACAGCGCTCACTATTGCCTCTAGTGGCCAGTTTCCACCTCATCTCCCGACGTCCACAGACATGGATGGACGTTTAATACTGACTTGTATCATGGGTGACCTGGCTGCATTTAGGCGGAACAAACTTCAACTTGGATCTCATTAATAAAACAGAAAGGTGTGTTAATCGATTTTTTTTTCTGAATTTAAAGTAATCCTAGAAGTAAGCATTTAGTTTTTTCAAACGTATCTGTAATCTGATTACAATAAAAAAAAAAAATCAGTTACATGTACTGTAACATATTACATGGGGAATAACCCTGCTGGCTGACTGACTGACTGACTGACTGGCTGGCTGGCTGACTGGCTGACTGGCTGGCTGACTGGCTGACTGAGTGGCTGGCTGGCTGGCTGACTGAGTGGCTGGCTGACTGGCTGGCTGACTGGCTGACTGACTGAGTGGCTGGCTGGCTGACTGAGTGGCTGACTGAGTGGCTGACTGACTGGCTGACTGACTGACTGAGTGGCTGGCTGGCTGACTGAGTGGCTGACTGAGTGGCTGACTGAGGGAGAAGAAGGGGAAAGGTGGATACCTAGTCAGTTGTACAAGTGAATAAATTCAACTGAAATGTGTCTTCTGCATTTAACCCAACGCCTCTGAATCAGAGAGGTGTTGGGGGGGGGGCTGCTTGAATCGACGTCCACGTCATCGGCGCCCGGGGAACAGTTGTTGTTGGGGGTCAACTGCCTTGCTCAAGGGCAGAACGGCAGATTTTTCCAACATGCCGCCGTGAGTGCGTACGTCAGTGAGCGGAGGAGAGTATATACTCCTATGGCTACAGTAACTCACCTTTGACTTGTGACACGAACCCCAAGCTCTTTTTCAGGTCAGAGCAGATAGCGTGGAGACACCAGCGGTACTTGGAGTCACAGCGGTTTTTGTTGGAGCCACAGGTGCCGTAACAACTGTCCAGATGGTTACAGCACTGAGTCATGGCTGGGATGCCAATGTCAAACTGTTTTGGGATAATACATAGGATTTAAATAGAGATGTATACATTCTATAGAGGGATGTATACATTCTATATAGGGATTTATACATTCTATATTTTATTTTACCTTTATTTAACCAGGAAAATAGTATATTTTTTTAAGGGAGACATGACCAAGAAGGCAGCAACAATCAATACATTACAGAATTAAAACATACAACAATACAACAACATGATCCAGCCTAAAAAAAGCATTTACACTCCTCTGTAACAGTCTCCCATCAGTATTTTGTATTAATTCAGTGGCACTAACATATCTAGATGAAGCATGGCTTGTAGACTATTCCATGCGTGCACAAGAAGAGAAAGCGATCTTGCCTAATACTGTGAATGTCCTGGGGACTCTAAGTAGCAACCACCTAGCAGACCGGGTATGGTAACTGCTGGTGGTGAAGGATACCAGACTACAGAGGTAAAGAGGGAGTTTACCCAAAAGGGATTTGTAGATGAACACATACAAATGTATCTTTCTGCGCATATAAAGTGAGGTCCAACCTCCCATTTGGTACAATGTGCAATGGTGGGTGAGTGGCTTGGCATTTGTTATAAAGCGCAAGGATGCATGATAAACAGAGTCCAATCTCTGTAAGACGGAGGGGGTTAGACATTTATACACTCTATATTGGGATTTATACACAATATATAAGGATGTATACACTATATATAGGGATGTATATACTCTATATAGGGATGTATATACTCTATATATAGGGAATTAAACAATATTATTTTTTATTAGGTTAAGAACACATTCTTATTTTCAATGACGGCCTAGGAACAGTGAGATAACTGCCTGTTCAGGGGCAGAACGACAGATACGTACCATGTCAGCTCTGAGATTTGAACGCTCTAACCACTAGGCTACCCTGCCGCCACAGGGATTTATATACAATATATAGAGATTAATACACTATATAGGGAATTGAACACTCTATATAGGGATTTATACAATCTATATATAGGGATTTATACACTATATAGGGATTTACACACTATATAGGGATGTATACTCTACATAGGGATGTATACTCTACATAGGGATGTATACACTATATATAGGGATGTATACACTATACAGGGATTTATACACTATATAGGGATGTATACTCTACATAGGGATGTATACTCTACATAGGGATGTATACACTATATATAGGGATCTATACACTATACAGGGATTTATACACTATATAGGGATGTATATACTCTAAATAGGGATGTATAAACTATACATAGGGATTTATTCACTATATAGGGATTTATAGACTATATAGGAATTTATACACTATATAGGAATTCATACACTATATAGGGATTTACAAACTCTAAATAGGGATTTATACAATATATAGGGATTTTACACTCTATATAGGGATTTATACAATCTATATAGGGATGTTTACTCTACATAGGGATGTATGCACTATATATAGGAATTTATACACTATATATATAGAGATTTATACACTATATAGGGATTTATACACTATATATAGGGAGGTATACTCTACATAGGATGTATGCACTATATAGGGATGTATACAATCTATATAGGGATGTATACTCAACATAGGGATGTAAACACTATATATAGGATGTATACTCGATATATAGGGATTTATACACTATATAGGGATGTATACACTATATATAGGGATTCATACACGATATAGGGAGATATACACTATATATAGGTATTTGAACACTCTATATAGTGATTTATACACTCTATATAGGGATCTATACACTATATATAAAGATTTATACACTAGGGATTTATACACTATATAGGAATTTATATACTATATAGAAATGTAAACACTCTATATAGGGATCTATACACTATATATAATGATGTATACACTAGGGATTTATACACTATATAGGAATTTATATACTATATAGAAATTTAAACACTCTATATAGGGATCTATACACTATATATAAGGATTTATACACTAGGGATTTATACACTATATAGGAATTTATATACTATATAGAAATTTAAACACTCTATACAGGGATCTATACACAATATATAGGGATTTATACACTAGGGATTTATACACTATATAGGAATTTATATACTATATAGAAATTTAAACACTCTATATAGGGATCTATACACTATATATAAGGATTTATACACTAGGGATTTATACACGATATAGGGAGATATACACTATATATAGGTATTTGAACACTCTATATAGGGATCTATACACTATATATAGGGATGTATACACTAGGGATTTATACACTATATAGGAATTTATATACTATATAGAAATTTAAACACTCTATATAGGGATCTATACACTATATATAAGGATTTATACACTAGGGATTTATACACTATATAGGAATTTATATACTATATAGAAATTTAAACACTCTATATAGGGATCTATACACTATATATAGGGATTTATACACTAGGGATTTATACACTATATAGGAATTTATATACTATATAGAAATTTAAACACTCTATATAGGGATCTATACACTATATATAGGGATTTATACACTAGGGATTTATACACTATATAGGAATTTATATACTATATAGAAATGTAAACACTCTATACAGGGATCTATACACTATATATAGGGATTTATACACTAGGGATTTATACACTATATAGGAATTTATATACTATATAGGAATTTAAACACTCTATATAGGGATTTACACATTACATAGGGATGTATACACAATATAGGGATGTATACACAATATATAGGGATGTATACACAATATATAGGGATTTATTCACTATTTATAAGGATTTATACATAATATAGGGATGCATACTCTATATAGAGATGTATGCTCAGCTGGCTGGTGTGTTTACAGACATATTCAATCAATCTCTATCCCAGTCTGCTGTTCCCACATGCTTCAAGAGGGCCACCATTGTTCCTGTTCCCAAGAAAGCTAAGGTAACTGAGCTAAACGACTATCGCCCCGTAGCACTCACTTCCGTCATCATGAAGTGCTTTGAGAGACTAGTCAAGGATCATATCACCTCCACCCTACCTGACACCCTAGACCCACTCCAATTTGCTTACAGCCCCAATAGGTCCAGAGACAACGTAATCGCAATCAGACTGCACACTGCCCTAACCCATCTGGACAAGAGGAATACCTATGTAAGAATGCTGTTCATCGATTACAGCTCAGCATTTAACACCATAGTACCCTCCAAACTCGTCATTAAGCTCGAGGCCCTGGGTCTCGACCCCGCCCTGTGCAACTGGGTCCTGGACTTTCTGACGGGCCCTCGGAGTGTGGTGTCAGGAAAATAACCTCTCACTCAACGTCAACAAAACAAAGGAGATGATCGTGGACTTCAGGAAACAGCAGAGGGAGCACCCCCCTATCCACATCGACGGGACAGTAGTGGAGAAGGTGGAAAGTTTTAAGTTCCTCGGTGTACACATCACGGACAAACTTAAATGGTCCACCCACACAGACAGCGTGGTGAAGAAGGCGCAACAGCGCCTCTTCAACCTCAGGAGGCTGAAGAAATTTGGCTTGTCACCAAAAACACTCACAAACTTTTACAGATGCACAATCGAGAGCATCTGTCGGGCTGTATCACCGTCTGGTACGGCAACTGCTCTGCCCACAACCATAAGACTCTCCAGAGGGTAGTGAGGTCTGCACAACGCATCACCGGGGGCAAACTACCTGCCCTCCAGGACACCTACACCACCCGATGTCACAGGAAGGCCAAAAAGATCATCAAGGACAACAACCACCCGAGCCACTGCCTGTTCACCCCGTTATCATCCAGAAGGCGAGGTCAGTACAGGTGCATCAAAGCTGGGACCGAGAGACTGAAAAACAGCTTCTATCTCAAGGCCATCAGACTGTTAAACAGCCATCACTAACATTGAGTGGCTGCTGCCAACATACAGACTCAATCTCTATCCATTTATAATTGGATGTAATAAATGTATCACTAGCCACTTTAAACAATGCCACTTTATATAATGTTTACATACCCTACATTATTCATCTCATATGTATATACTGTACTCTATACCATCTACTGCAACTTGCATATGACGTTTGGCCATCGCTCATCCGTATATTTATATGTACATATTCTTAATCATTAATCATAAGGTAGTTGTTGTGAAATTGTTAGATTACTTGTTAGATATTACTGCACGGTCGGAACAGGAAGCACAAGCCTTTCGCTACACTCGCATTAACATCTGCTAACCATGTGTATGTGACCAATAAGATTTGATATGATTTACACACTATGTATGGATGTTTACTCTACATAGGGATTCATACACTATATAGGGATGTATACTCCACATAGGGATTTATACAATATATATAGGGATTTATACTCTACATAGGGATTTATACACTATATAGGGATGAATACTCTACATAGGGATTCATACACTATATAGGGATGTTTACTCTACATAGGGATCTATACACTATATAAGGATGTATACTCTATATAGAGATGTATGAACTATATGTAGGGATTTATACACTATATAGGGATGTATGCTCTACATAGGGATTTATACACTATATATAGGGATTTATACACTATATAGGGATGTATACTCTACATAGGGATCTATACACCATATAGGGATGTATACTCTACATAGGGATCTATACACCATATAGGGATGTATACTCTATATATAGGGTTTTATACACTATATAGGGATGTATACTCTACATAGGGATGTATACACTTTATATAGGGATTTATACACTAAATAGAGATGAATTCTCTACATAGGGGTTTATACACTATATATAGGGATTCATACACTATATAGGGATGTATACTCTACATAGGGATCTATACACTATATAGGGATGCATACTCGATATAGGGATGTATGAACTATATGTAGGGATTTATACACTATATAGGGATGCATACTCGATATAGGGATGTATACACTATAGGTAGGGATTTATACACTATATAGGGATGTATGCTCTACATAGGGATTTATACACTATATATAGGGATGTATACACTATATATAGGGATGAATACTCTACATAGGGATTTATACACTTTATATAGGGATTTATACACTATATAGGGATGTATGCTTTACATAGGGATTTATACACTATATATAGGGATGTATACTCTACATAGGGATTTATACACTTTATATAGGGATTTATACACTAAATAGAGATGAATTCTCTACATAGGGATTTATACACTATATATAGGGATTCATACACTATATAGGGATGCATACTCGATATAGGGATGTATGAACTATATGTAGGGATTTATACACTATATAGGGATGTATACTCTACATAGGGATGTATACTCTACATAGGGATTTATACACTATATATAAGGATGTATACACTATATAGGGATGTATACTCTACATAGGGATTTATACACTTTATATAGGGATTTATACACTATATAGGGATATATGCTTTACATAGGGATTTATACACTATATATAGGGATGTATACTCTACATAGGGATGTATACTCTACATAGGGATTTATACACTATATATAAGGATGTATACACTATATAGGGATGTATACTCTACATAGGGATCTATACACCATATAGGGATGTATACTCTACATAGGGATTTATACACTTTATATAGGGATTTATACACTATATAGGGATGTATGCTCTACATAGGGATTTATACACTTTATATAGGGATTTATACACTATATAGGGATTTATACACTTTAAATAGGGATTTATACACTATATAGGGATGTATACTCTATATATAGGGATGTATACTCTACATAGGGATCTATACACCATATAGGGATGTATACTCTACATAGGGATTTATACACTTTAAATAGGGATTTATACACTATATAGGGATGTATACTCTATATATAGGGATGTATACTCTACACAGGGATTCATACACTATATATAGGGATGCACTAACTCTACATAGGGATTCATACACTCTTAGAAAAAAAGGCTTCAGCTGTCACAATAGGAGAACCCTTTTGACTCCAGTTAGAACCCTTTTGGTTCCAGGTAGAACCCTTTTGGGTTCCATGTAGAACCCTTTCCACAGAGGGTTCTATATACAGCCCTAAAAGTCTAATATGTATTGTATGAATAAACAGCAGGCTACAGTTTACGTATTAGTACAGTATAATAAACAGCAGGCTACAGTTGACCTATTAGTACAGTATAATAAACAGCAGGCTACAGTTGACCTATTAGTACAGTATAATAAACAGCAGGCTACAGTTGACCTATTAGTACAGTATAATAAACAGCAGGCTACAGTTGACCTATTAGTACAGTATAATAAACAGCCTGTAGTTAGTGACAGGAAACATACACGATCAGGTACCTGGAATCCTAGGAGGTTGGAGGTGCAACCGTTGGGCTCTGGGGTCACGTAACCATAGCGATGCACAGGTGTTTTACCTGATAAGGAAATATAATCAACTTTTAATCCGGCCCTTTGCGCAGACGATCCACATATGAATCAAGAGAGGTTGGTATCCATAATCACAAATTGAACGTTCAGCACCTCTATGGTGACATTTATTGATGGGATCTTTTCAAAGTACTTCTGCAAAATATCTATTTTACAGTTCTATTGGTTATCCCCATTCCATTGTCCATACTAGTATATGGTACTACTCTACTGAAATCCATAATAGCCTTAACTTTAGGACATGTAGAAATGTATTAGGCTAGTGTGGATATTAGAGTTGAACCTGTAGGTCATGCTGTACTAACTACAGTCTGATGTGTACTATACCTCTGTCATCTGGTCAATCTATATCACTGAGACTCACTGAAGTGATCTATTATTAATGTCATGTTAACACTGACCTCGGGTATACCTCTCTCATCAATATCACAGAGAGATAATATAAGAATATACGTCTACTGACAAATGGACCTCATGTTGGTAAACAGCCAAACAGTTCAATCAATTGTTATTGACCATAAGTATGATGAGAGAGAGAGAGAGAGAGAGAGAGAGAGAGAGAGAGAGAGAGAGAGAGAGAGAGAGAGAGAGAGAGAGAGAGAGAGAGAGAGAGAGAGAGAGAGAGAGAGAGAGAGAGGCTTAACCGGTGGTCTTAACCGGAGCCTGAATGGGTACAATGTGATCTGTTATTTAGGAAATCAAGTTTGACTCTATGCTGGATCAAGGATAGCAGTCAGCATCTAGGTTTTGTTACATTCAGGGCTTGAATTCATCACAGAAGTTCGGCGCTATAGCACAATTGAAGTTTAAAGGCAATGTTACCACGCTGCATATGTCGGCTCCATCTGAAATTACTTTTAAATTTCAATTGTGTTGTAGCGCCTGAACTTCTGCGATACGGTTTGAATCGCGTATCTGAACTTCCTAGGTGTATATAGCCAGGCTTGACATGGCAACAGCATGGTGTCACACTGAGATGTTACTGTAATCCCTGATAGATACACACAACCCTTGTCTCATCCTTACCGTATTTGCACTTGTACTGACACACTCCATTGGGTCCCCCCATCAGTTCCACAAGAGAGTCAAAGTATCCGTTGGCTGCCTGGAGGCTCTCTCTGACGGAAGCCAAACCCCATCCAGAATCCTCTTCCTGGGCTTCGAAGACAGGTACCACAGAGCTGGCTGGATCCTCCGCTGGAGTATCTGCCTCTGCTGCCTCTTCAATGGGCTCCTCCACTGCCTTCCCAAGGGCCTCCTGGTCAGCCAACTCTTCCAGGATGGCGTCTTGAATCTCTGTCTCTTCAGCGAGGTCTTCCTTCTCCACCTGGGCAGACAACTCTTTAATAATTTCTTCTGTTATCAGGGCCTCTTTTTTCTCTTCTTCTGTCATGATAACAGCGTCTACAGGGGCATCTGCTACCAGAGCATCAGCAACTGGGGTGTCCTCAACCGGCTCCTCGGCTGCAACCTCGTCAGCTACAGCGGCTTCTGCCACAGCCTCAGCTGAAGGAGCATCATCAACAACCGGGCCACCTGCCGGCACGGTATCAACATCCGGCAGAACACCTACAGCAGCAGAGGTGTCATCCCTGAACGTGGTCGGAACAGCAGGAGGGCCGCCCTCTTCACGGGTTGTCCTCCTGACCAGAGAAGCAGACATCCCAGAGGAGAGGCAGATGAGGAGAAGGAGGAAGGATAGGGTACGGGGAAGCATGGTGGCCTGGTAAAGTCACTGCACAGGTTAGTCTGAGAGGAAGACGTCCACATTTAAACAGACTCTGAGTGTACTGACTGTCTGTGTGAGAGGCAGAGAGGACTTTGGCCACTGATTAGGTCAGGGAGACAGCAAGGCACGGAGAATCGACGCTGGGTTCAAAGGTCATGAATCCCTTCCCACTGTGCACACCACGTCATCTCAACGTGGAAAATTGGGTAATATTTAATTAAGACATTGATCAATGAGATTTAAAACTTTTTTCACCCACTCAAAAAGACATCCAGAAGTGTGTTGAAATCCTAATGTGTTATCGCTATGCTTTCAACCATCTAAAAGCGCAACCAAATAACAACAGGAATACAATGTCAGGTATTTTGTACCTTTACAACAACTTAATGTGTTATCACTGTGCTTCATCTAATAGCAGAATCAAATGACCTGGATTACAGATGAGATTACATTAAACGTACATTGTGCAAGTGATCAATGCTGTCGGAGATTCTGTACAGATTATTACAGCTATTGTGAAGATCTCCACAGACCTGCGACCGCTGCATGTTATCTTTAGCATGCACGCTTTCTATGATTACCGAAGAAAACATTTATAGTTACAACAGACTAACCTCAAAATGTGGCCATAGATGTTACTCATTTTAAAGGTTGAATAAATAACGTTACATTCGTTTGTAAGATTAACTTTAGGCTATTTACGGTCTCACAAAAGTCATGTTGAATTGTGTTTAGTTTGCAATGCAACCACATATCAAGGATATCTAAGACTTGGATAGTTTAATCTGAGCCACTTGCTTAATCCTATTCTTGAACTTTTATTCTTTGGTTTAGTTGGAGACATAAATCCAACATATAATTTGTGTTTGGTTGTCAATGCAACATAATATCAATGTTTGAAGGAGATGTATCTTTTGTGCCACTGACTGGCTTTAATTCCAGTTTGTCTACAAATTAATAATTGATATGTTGGATTCACGTCTCCGTCTCAACCAAGAGTCAAATGTAAAGAATAGGACTAAATCCAATCAAACTGTGCATTTAAAGTTTGATTTGATTTTGTCCAAGCACAATTCAATATTTGGCGGCTCCCGAGTGGCGCAGCGGTCTAAGGCACTGCATCTCAGTGCTAGAGGTGTCTCTGTCTCAAGAAAGATACAACCTGGTTCGAATCCAGAGGCAGGCCGTGATTGGGAGACCTATAGGGCAGCGCACAATTGGCCCAGCGTCGTCCGAGTTTGGCCGTCATTGTAAATAAGAATTTGTTCTTAACTGACTTGCCTAGTTAAATGTAAAATTAAATATGCAGTTTGTCTTCAAAATAATAATTGATAACTTGGATTCATGTCTGACTTCTATAGCAACAAAGGGTAGGTTTCCATCCGATTGGTGACAGATGATTTGTTGCGGATAAATATCAGTGCGTGATGACAGTGCACACGTGATGAAAATGTACTTTTTCGTTTAAATTTTCATGTACCAAATAAAAATCTAAAGTTCAATGTGTTTCCATCACATTTTCAACTCTACCGACAGTTTTGTCACAAACTGTTGCGTTAAATAACAAATGTGCCCACTCTGGTCTTGGCATGTGCGCTCTAGCCAACAGTTTGCAGATACAGTGCGGGTAGGCTAGTCTACTGCATAATGAGATTTATTATGGATAAGAGCGAGAAGATTTTTGTTGTCAAGCATCGATCATCATGTCACCAGAATAAGATCCTCGATCTTTACGGGAAAGTAGCATCAAGCGTATCCACTTGCACTTTCCCCACCCTGTGAAGTTCATCAGAACTTATTTCATCTAGAGCCTAACTGAAAGCTTTCCCGAGTCGTAGTGGGAGGACCACACACCATGTCATCGAGTGACTCCCAAGTTCCCCCGGATATAAACGTTATTATATCAATATTTGCGCATGAAGTCGTTTCCACCGCCATTTCACTCGTAATTAATATAGACTGAGGATGGAAACACGGTTGCACACAGTGTAATGATGTGTGTGTGCTGAGGTATAGTGGACTGTCCTGCAGTACTGAGGAGAAGCGTTGGTAATTGGTTACCATGGTTATTCCATGTCTTTCTATTATTCAGCTACAGTATATTTATTTGCCCAGCAAATGGAGGTTGTGCATATCACTTTCGTTTGTTAATCCCGTTATCTCCTGTTGAGTTCATGCTCCCCATAGCTTGTTTTTGTAATCTCATCACTTACATTTAATCAGTGTGAACTAATTAAGATCACATTGACTCCAATGTGTAGCTTTATAAGTGACAATATCACATTTGTGATAAGGTGATCTCAGAATCATGTATCTGATTAGCCAATCATATATAACGTCTTTGAGACATAGAGGTAGAATGACTAGATTACATTTCTATATTTGAGACATAGAGGTAGAATGACTAGATTACATTTCTAGATTCGAGACATAGAGGTATAATGACTAGATTACATTTCTATATTTTATTGGTTTCAGGCATTCTGTAAAGTTGTCTTTTATTCCATATGTACTATTTCAATCAATTATTTGTATTCATATTGGAAATTAATATTATATGCAGGGATGGAAAATAAGATAGCCCTTTTCAAACATCGCAAGACACAGATTTTAGGGGCGAATGTTACCCAGGCTAGTAGAAATCAGTCTACTAGCCTGGCAGTCCAGTGCCCAAAAATCCTTAAATTCCATCCCTGATGACATGTAACACAATATCTCAAACAAGCAAATGACTGAAATGAGATGATACCTTATTAACCGTCGAGGGGAAATTAGTTTGTCAACATGTTTACAAAATCCAATAATAAACCCAGTCCACCATTGTGATAGAGCACGTCTCTCTGCTGCCCTCTGGTGTTTGTTGAGAGTTATGCTCTGATACAGTACCTCATTATCGCTACTCTCTGTTGCGTCACAAAGGGCACCCCATTCCCTATATAGTGCACTAATTTTGACCAGAGCTTCTATGCGTCCTGATCAAAAGTAATGCACTATATCTATCACCTTGTTTGCAGTACAGACCTCATTGTGGAATAGGGAGATACTGATACAATCAGTTACTCTGAGTCGCAGTTTAGTCATTAGTATCACTGCCAACAAGCACCTAATTTGGTCTAGATAAAGCCCACTGGGCGCAGACGTCAGTTCAACGTCTAGTTTTGATAAAACATTTGGTTGAGTTGTCATCTAATGTGAATTAAATTTGAAATCAACAAACAATCTCGCCATGTTACTGGATTTAGGTCAAAAGTTTTCAAAGACAAAGAGTTTTCCGCATTGATTCAACGTCATCACATTTTATTATTTTATTGAATTATTTTGTTGAAATGACACGGAGTTGAAACCTACAGGACTGTAGCTCTCCAGGAACAGGGTTGGAGTGCCCAGGTCTAGAATCTACAATCTTTTGTGACAGAATATCAGATAGCAGGCCTTTGGCAACAGAACAGTATGTCAAGATACTGCCTATGTTGAGAAGATGGATCTGTGTGTGTGTGTGTGTGTGTGTGTGTGTGTGTGTGTTGTGTACAGCAGTAAGCTGCAGGTGATGATAGGTGTGATGACATGGACAGACTATGGTGGGAGCCAAGGGAGTGGACCCACATTATATAGTAAAAGGATAAAGAGTCAAATCAAATCACGCCACTATTTATTTGGACCGACGGTTGTATGGTTTGCTTGTATGACATCAAAGCCATATTTACTATAATCATCAGCACATTTAACAAAAGCCTCAATTATATCTTTAATGTTAAAAGACTATTAAATAGTCTGATAAGTCAAATACGATATTTCAATTATGTCATTACAGCACAATTGACTCTTGTAAGGACTACATTTTAACGTGTGGTTGTTGCTGTTGTAACTAATGCCATTGTACTTCTGTTACCATCTGAGATATTTTAATGTCGGCTTGAATAACAATTATTAAAAGTGATATGAATGCGTAATCATCCTGTCTTCCAGAATGATTGTCTAGTAGAGGTCTTCAGATCAGCTTGTCAAAGAGTACCCCCTAGTGGACAAAAGGAGGTACTGTTCCAAACGCTACTCATTAACTAGTGGTTGCGTTCTATCGTCCTCGTGTCGCAGGGCGGTCCATATTTTGTCCCACACCTCCCTGTGAATAGAACCAGATCACAGAGCCAACGGTGAGAGAAACATTTTCTCTGCTAATAATTTAGATTGTCTTCGATTCAGAGTGCTGACCTAGCATCAGTTTAGACTTCTAGATCATAATGAAGACGATTGTAATGGGCAGATTCTAAATCTGCACTCCTACTATGAGACGCTTTGTGGCTACAAGCCCTGGACCAAGCCAGCAACAGGTATGTGTACTGTATATTCAGGGCAAATCTAACAGTAAGGTTAGGGGTTAGGGGTTCTGGGTTAGGTGTTAGGGATTAAGGGATTAAGGGGTTAGGGGTTCTGGGTTAGGGTTTAGAGTTTCTGGGTTATGGGTTTCTGGGTTAGAGGTTCTGGGTTAGGGGTTCTGGGTTAAAGGTTAGGGGTTCTGGTTTAGGGGTTAGAGTTTCTGGGTTATGGGTTAGAGTTTCTGGGTTAGAGGTTCTGGGTTAGGGGTTCTGGGTTAAATGTTAGGGGTTCTGGTTTAGGGGTTAGAGGTTCTGGGTTAGGGGTTCTGGGTTAGGGGTTAGAGTTTCTGGGTTATGGGTTTCTGGGTTAGAGGTTCTGGGTTAGGGGTTCTGGGTTAAAGGTTAGGGGTTCTGGTTTAGGGGTTAGAGTTTCTGGGTTAGGGGTTCTGTGTTAGGGGTTCTGGGTTAAAGGTTAGGGGTTCTGGTTTAGGGGTTAGAGTTTCTGGGTTATGGGTTAGAGTTTCTGGGTTAGAGGTTCTGGGTTAGGGGTTCTGGTTTAGGGGTTAGAGGTTCTGGGTTAGGGGTTCTGGGTTAGGGGTTAGAGTTTCTGGGTTATGGGTTTCTGGGTTAGAGGTTCTGGGTTAGGGGTTCTGGGTTAAAGGTTAGGGGTTCTGGTTTAGGGGTTAGAGGTTCTGGGTTAGGGGTTCTGGGTTAGGGGTTCTGGGTTAGGGGTTCTGGGTTAAGGGTTCTGGGTTAGGGGTTCGGGTTAGGGGTTATGGGTTAGGGGTTAAGGGTTAGGGGTTAAGGTTTAGGGGTTAAGGTTTAGGTGTTAAGGCTTAGGGGTTCTGGGTTAGAGGTTCTGGGTTAGGGGTTAAGGTTTAGGGGTTAAGGTTTAGGTTTAGGGGTTAAGGTTTAGGTGTTAGGGATTCTGGGTTAGGGGTTGAGGTTTAGGGGTTAAGGTTTAGGGGTTAAGGTTCAGGTGTTAGGGATTCTGGGTTGGGGATTCTGGGTTAGGGGTTAAGGTTTAGGTGTTAGGGATTCTGGGTTGGGGATTCTGGGTTAGGGGGTTAAGGTTTAGGTGTTAGGGATTCTGGGTTGGGGATTCTGGGTTAGGGGTTAAGGTTTAGGTGTTAGGGATTCTGGGTTGGGGATTCTGGGTTAGGGGTTAAGGTTTAGGTGTTAGGGATTCTGGGTTAGGGGTTAAGGTTTAGGTGTTAGGGATTCTGAGTTGGGGATTCTGGGTTAGGGGTTAAGGTTTAGGTGTTAGGGATTCTGGGTTAGGGGTTAAGGTTTAGGTGTTAGGGATTCTGGGTTAGGGGTTAAGGTTTAGGTGTTAGGGATTCTGGGTTAGGGATTCTGGGTTAGGGGTTAAGGTTTAGGTGTTAGGGATTCTGGGTTAAGGGTTCTGGGTTAGGGGTTCTGGGTTGGGGGTTCGGTATCTACAGGCTGAATCCAACGCATTCACATTAGTAACATTTCTGAATCAATGTGTAAAATTGGGATGAGGATGGCGAACGATCAATCAATATCTTAATTGTCCCAATTGGGACCATGGTTGTTGTCCCTCCAAAAAACAGTGTCAACCTTACAACAGATATGCACATAAGGTACATAGTGAGATTGGTTAAAGTCTTAAAATGAGGATGAGGATACGTACTCTTTCACATCCTCGCTGGCTCTCACTCTGTTCAGGATCATGTTGATGTTGCTTTCCAGATCCTTCAAGACACAGAGAGACCAATGAGTATAGAAAATGCATTGTATATTCAATACAATTTAAATCAAATGTATTTTATTTACAGATACCCAGCACATACAGTACATACAGCACAGTAAATACAGCACATTACATAGAGCACAGTACATACAGCACAGTACATACAGCACAGTACATACAGCACAGTACATACAGCACAGTACATACAGCACAGTACATACAGCACAGTAAATACAGCACAGTACATACAGCACAGTACATACAGCACATTACATAGAGCACAGTACATACAGCACAGTACATACAGCACAGTACATACAGCACATTACATAGAGCACAGTACATACAGCACAGTACATACAGCACAGTACATACAGCACATTACATACAGCACAGTACATACAGCACAGTACATACAGCACAGTACATACAGCACAGTACATACAGCACAGTACATAGAGCACAGTACATACAGTACATACAGCGCAGTACATACAGCACAGTACATACAGCACAGTACATACAGCACAGCACATACAGCACATTACATAGAGCACAGTACATACAGCACAGTAATACAGCACAGTACATACAGCACAGTACATACAGCACAGCATACAGCACATTACATACAGCACAGTACCTACAGCACAGTACATACATCACAGCACATACAGCACATACAGCACAGTACATACAGTACATACAGCACAGTACATACAGCACAGTACATACAGCACATACAGTACATACAGCACAGTACATACAGCACATACAGCACAGTACATACAGCACATACAGTACATACAGCACAGTACATACAGCACATACAGTACATACATCACAGTACATACAGCACATACAGTACATACAGCACATACAGTACATACAGCACATACAGCACAGTACATACAGCACATACAGCACATACAGCACAGTACATACAGCACATGCAGTACATACAGCACATACAGTACATACAGCACAGCACATACAGTACATACAGCACATACAGTACATACAGCACATACAGTACATACAGCACATACAGCCTGGCATACAGCACACAGCACACAGTGCATACAGCACATACAGTACATACCTGGCATTACAGCACAGCATACAGCACAGCACATACATACAGCACAGTACATACAGCACATACAGCACAGCACATACAGTACATACAGTACATACATCACAGTACATTATACAGTGCATACAGCACAGTACATACAGTACACACAGCACACAGTACATGCAATACATACAGCACATACATACAGCACATACAGTACAGTACATACATACAGTACAGTACATAAAGTACATACACTCAGTACATACAGTACATACAGTACATACAGTACATACAGTACATACATACAGTACAGTACAGTACATACAGTACATACATACAGTACATACATACATACAGAACAGTACATACAGCACAGTACATGTACATACATACAGTACAGTACATACAGTACATACAGTGCAGTACATACAGTACATACATACAGTACAGTACATACAGTACAGTACATACAGTACATACAGCACAGCACATACAGTACATACAGTACATACAGCACAGCACATACAGCACAGTACATACAGCACAGTACATACAGCACATACAGCACATACATACAGTACATACATACAGTACATACAGAACAGTACATACAGTACATACAGCACAGTACATGTACATACAGTACAATACATACAGTACAGTACATACAGTACATACAGTGCAGTACATACACAATTACATACAGTACATACAGCACAGTACATGTACATACATACAGTACATACAGTACAGTACATACAGCACAGCACATACAGTACACACAGCACATACAGCACAGTACATACAGCACATACAGTACATACATACAGTACAGTACATACAGTACATACAGCACAGTACATACAGCACATACAGCACAGTACATACAGTACATACAGCACAGTACATACAGTGCATACAGCACAGTACATACAGTACATACAGCACAGTACATGCAATACATACAGCACATACATACAGCACATACAGTACATACATACAGTACAGTACATAAAGTACATACACTCAGTACATACATACATACATACAGTACATACAGTACATACAGTACAGTACATACAGTACATACATACAGTACATACAGAACAGTACATACAGTACCTACAGTACATACAGCACAGTACATACAGCACAGTACATACAGCACATACAGTACATACAGCACAGTACATACAGTACATACAGCACAGCACAGTACATACAGCACAGTACATACAGCACATACAGCACAGTACATACAGCACATACAGCACAGTACATACAGTACATACAGTACATACATCACAGTACATACAGTGCATACAGCACAGTACATACAGTACATACAGCACAGTACATGCAATACATACAGCACATACATACAGCACATACAGTACAGTACATACATACAGTACAGTACATAAAGTACATACACTCAGTACATACAGTACATACAGTACATACAGTACATACATACAGTACAGTACATACAGTACATACATACAGTACATACATACATACATACATACATACATACAGTACATACAGAACAGTACATACAGCACAGTACATGTACATACATACAGTACAGTACATACAGTACATACAGTGCAGTACATACAGTACATACATACAGTACAGTACATACAGTACAGTACATACAGTACATACAGCACAGCACATACAGTACATACAGTACATACAGCACAGCACATACAGCACAGTACATACAGCACAGTAAATACAGCACATACAGCACATACATACAGTACATACATACAGTACATACAGAACAGTACATACAGTACATACAGCACAGTACATGTACATACAGTACAATACATACAGTACAGTACATACAGTACATACAGTGCAGTACATACAGTACATACAGTACATACAGCACAGTACATGTACATACATACAGTACATACAGTACAGTACATACAGCACAGCACATACAGTACACACAGCACATACAGCACAGTACATACAGCACATACAGTACATACAGTACAGTACATACAGTACATACAGCACAGTACATACAGCACATACAGCACAGTACATACAGTACATACAGCACAGTACATACAGTGCATACAGCACAGTACATACAGTACATACAGCACAGTACATGCAATACATACAGCACATACATACAGCACATACAGTACATACATACAGTACAGTACATAAAGTACATACACTCAGTACATACATACATACATACAGTACATACAGTACATACAGTACAGTACATACAGTACATACATACAGTACATACAGAACAGTACATACAGTACCTACAGTACATACAGCACAGTACATACAGCACAGTACATACAGCACATACAGTACATACAGCACAGTACATACAGTACAGCACAGTACATACAGCACATACAGCACAGTACATACAGCACATACAGCACAGTACATACAGTACATACAGTACATACATCACAGTACATACAGTGCATACAGCACAGTACATACAGTACATACAGCACAGTACATGCAATACATACAGCACATACATACAGCACATACAGTACAGTACATACATACAGTACAGTACATAAAGTACATACACTCAGTACATACAGTACATACAGTACATACAGTACATACAGTACATACATACAGTACAGTACATACAGTACATACATACAGTACATACATACATACATACATACATACATACAGTACATACAGAACAGTACATACAGCACAGTACATGTACATACATACAGTACAGTACATACAGTACATACAGTGCAGTACATACAGTACATACATACAGTACAGTACATACAGTACAGTACATACAGTACATACAGCACAGCACATACAGTACATACAGTACATACAGCACAGCACATACAGCACAGTACATACAGCACAGTAAATACAGCACATACAGCACATACATACAGTACATACATACAGTACATACAGAGACAGTACATACAGTACATACAGCACAGTACATGTACATACAGTACAATACATACAGTACAGTACATACAGTACATACAGTGCAGTACATACAGTACATACAGTACATACAGCACAGGTACATGTACATACATACAGTACATACAGTACAGTACATACAGCACAGCACATACAGTACACACAGCACATACAGCACAGTACATACAGCACATACAGTACATACAGTACAGTACATACAGTACATACAGCACAGTACATACAGCACATACAGCACAGTACATACAGTACATACAGCACAGTACATACAGTGCATACAGCACAGTACATACAGTACATACAGCACAGTACATGCAATACATACAGCACATACATACAGCACATACAGTACATACATACAGTACAGTACATAAAGTACATACACTCAGTACATACATACATACATACAGTACATACAGTACATACAGTACAGTACATACAGTACATACATACAGTACATACAGAACAGTACATACAGTACCTACAGTACATACAGCACAGTACATACAGCACAGTACATACAGCACATACAGTACATACAGCACAGTACATACAGTACATACAGCACAG
Source organism: Brachymystax lenok tsinlingensis (assembly GCA_030435695.1). Lineage (NCBI taxonomy): Eukaryota > Metazoa > Chordata > Actinopteri > Salmoniformes > Salmonidae > Brachymystax > Brachymystax lenok. The sequence continues at coordinate 7,341,757 of CM059780.1, forward strand.
CACAGTACATACAGCACAGTACATACAGCACATACAGCACAGTACATACAGCACATACAGCACAGTACATACAGTACATACAGTACATACATCACAGTACATACAGTGCATACAGCACAGTACATACAGTACATACAGCACAGTACATGCAATACATACAGCACACATACAGCACATACATACAGCACAGTACATACATACAGTACAGTACATAAAGTACACACACAGTACATACAGTACATACAGTACATACATACAGTACAGTACATACAGTACATACATACAGTACATACATACATACATACATACATACATACAGTACATACAGAACAGTACATACAGCACAGTACATGTACATACATACAGTACAGTACATACAGTACATACAGTGCAGTACATACAGTACATACATACAGTACAGTACATACAGTACAGTACATACAGTACATACAACAGCACACATACAGTACATACAGTACATACAGCACAGCACATACAGCACAGTACATACAGCACAGTACATACAGCACATACAGCACATACATACAGTACATACATACAGTACATACAGAACAGTACATACAGTACATACAGCACAGTACATGTACATACAGTACAATACATACAGTACAGTACATACAGTACATACAGTGCAGTACATACAGTACATACAGTACATACAGCACAGTACATGTACATACATACAGCATACAGTACAGTACATACAGCACAGCACATACAGTACACAGCACATACAGCACAGTACATACAGCACATACAGTACATACAGTACAGTACATACAGTACATACAGCACAGTACATACAGCACATACAGCACAGTACATACAGTACATACAGCACAGTACATACAGTGCATACAGCACAGTACATACAGTACATACAGCACAGTACATGCAATACATACAGCACATACATACAGCACATACAGTACATACATACAGTACAGTACATAAAGTACATACACTCAGTACATACATACATACATACAGTACATACAGTACATACAGTACAGTACATACAGTACATACATACAGTACATACAGAACAGTACATACAGCACAGTACATGTACAGTACATACAGTACATACAGTGCAGTACATACAGTACAGTACATACAGTGCAGTACATACAGTACAGTACATACAGTACAGTAAATACATACAGTACATACAGTACATACAGCACATGCAGTACACACAGAACAGTACATACAGCACATACATACAGTACATCCAGAACATACAGTACAGTACTTCCAGAACATACAGTACAGTACATACAGTACAGTACACACAGTACATACAGCACATCCAGAACATACAATACAGTACATACAGTACAGTACATACAGTACATCCAGAACATACAGTACAGTACTTCCAGAACATACAGTACAGTACATACAGTACAGTACACACAGTACATACAGCACATCCAGAACATACAATACAGTACATACAGTACAGTACATACATACATACAGTACACACAGTACAGTACATACATACAGTCAAGGAAAAATATGCTAATATTTCAACTAGGTCAAAGTACTAAATGGCTTGCCTTGTTGGTGTTTCTGAAGCGTTCGTTTGAGGCCAATAGTCTCATGATCTCTCCCTGCAGGAGATAACAGACAAACACACACACAGTACTCCAGTGAACTGTGAGTCTGTACATAACCGATGATAAGCTGTTTGTAAAGGGCATGCAGGTCATAACATATGTGGAGAGCAACACAGGACATAGTCTATCCAACGTGTGTGTTTTTGTGAATGTGAGTCACAGAGAGAGATGTCATTCTACTGTGCCAGTAAACATGTACGCTGGGCAGGGAGGGCTGACTGGAAAAGGGCACATTAAATAACTAAAATACGTTGACAGTAGTATTTTACCAGTTCATCCAACATAGAACTATAACAACCCACGCCTATGTTAAGCCACTAGGAGCTCCCCCAGTTATATAGGATATCCCTATTGGAGCTGGGGTTAATACCTCGTCTGGTGCTCCCCCAGTTGGATATCCCTATTGGAGCTGGGGTTAATACCTCGTCTGGTGCTCCCCCAGTTGGATATCCCTATTGGAGCTGGGGTTAATACCTCGTCTGGTGCTCCCCCAGTTGGATATCCCTATTGGAGCTGGGGTTAATACCTCGTTGGATATCCCTATTGGAGCTGGGGTTAATACCTCGTCTGGTGCTCCCCCAGTTGGATATCCCTATTGGAGCTTGGGTTAATACCTCGTCTGGTGCTCCCCCAGTTGGATATCCCTATTGGAGCTGGGGTTAATACCTCGTCTGGTGCTCCCCCAGTTGGATATCCCTATTGGAGCTGTGGTTAATACCTCGTCTGGTGCTCCCCCAGTTGGATATCCCTATTGGAGCTGTGGTTAATACCTCGTCTGGTGCTCCCCCAGTTGGATATCCCTATTGGAGCTGGGGTTAATACCTCGTCTGGTGCTCCCCCAGTTGGATATCCCTATTGGAGCTGGGGTTAATACCTCGTCTGGTGCTCGCCCAGTTGGATATCCCTATTGGAGCTGTGGTTAATACCTCGTCTGGTGCTCGCCCAGTTGGATATCCCTATTGGAGCTGTGGTTAAGACCTCGTCTGGTGCTCCCCCAGTTGGATATCCCTATTGGAGCTGGGGTTAATACCTCGTCTGGTGCTCCCCCAGTTGGATATCCCTATTGGAGCTGGGGTTAATACCTCGTCTGGTGCTCCCCCAGTTGGATATCCCTATTGGAGCTGGGGTTAATACCTCGTCTGGTGCTCCCCCAGTTGGATATCCCTATTGAAGCTGGGGTTAATACCTCGTCTGGTGCTCCCCCAGTTGGATATCCCTATTGGAGCTGGGGTTAATACCTCGTCTTGTGAATGTACCTTAGAGTCTCTGATGCATCTCTCTGTAGCTCCCGTGGTGATGATGGACACCATCTTCTCCTTGAGTTCCTTCTGCAGCAGCTGCACCTCCTCCCACATGATCCACACCTGCTAATACATGCCATGTAGCAGACGCTTCTATCCAAACTGGTTGACAGTCATGCATGTATAAATGTTTTCCATATGGGTGGACCACTACAGCCCTGTGTGTAAAAAAAGTTTTTTAAATAAATTATATATGTATATTATATATATTATGTATATTATGTGTATTATGTTCCATACCTGACGTCTCTTAGGCTGGACACGATCTATAAAGGAGACAGCCCCTTCACCAGGCCTCATCAGACCTGGCAGGGTGGCCTCCTTACGGATCCCTGGCATCAATCAACCAATGAATCAATCATTAATTCAACAAATTAATAAATAAACCAATCAATGAATACATCAAACAAACCAATCAATCAATTAATTAACAATCAATCAAACACAGCAATACAACAACTAAACAAACAACCTTTATCATCTGGGATTTCCATGACTCTGTCACGTACGTTCTGAAACTGATTCCTGACTCTGGGGAAACAGAGAATAGGAAACAGAGAATAGGAAAACAGAGAATAGGAAACAGAGAATAGGAAACAGAGAATAGGAAAACAGAGAATAGGAAAACAGAGAATAGGAAACAGAGAATAGGAAACAGAGAATAGGAAAACAGAGAATAGGAAACAGAGAATAGAACACAGAGAATAGAACACAGAGAATAGGAAAACAGAGAATAGGAAACAGAAAATAGGAAACAGAAAATAGGAAACAGAGAATAGGAAACAGAAAATAGGAAAACAGAGAATAGGAAACAGAAAATAGGAAACAGAAAATAGGAAACAGAGAATAGGAAACAGAGAATAGGACACAGATAATAGGAAACAGAAAATAGGAAACAGAGAATAGGAAACAGAGAATAGGAAACAGAAAATAGGAAACAGAGAATAGGAAACAGAGAATAGAACACAGAGAATAGGAAAACAGAGAATAGGAAAACAGAGAATAGGAAAACAGAGAATAGGAAACAGAGAATAGGAAACAGAAAATAGGAAACAGAGAATAGGAAACAGAGAATAGGACACAGATAATAGGAAACAGAAAATAGGAAACAGAGAATAGGAAACAGACAATAGGAAACAGAGGGTAGGAAACAGGGGATAGGAAACAGAAAATAGGAAACAGAGAATAGGAAACAGAGAATAGGAAACAGAGAATAGGAAAACAGAGAATAGGAAACAGAAAATAGGAAACAGAGAATAGGACACAGAGAATAGGACACAGAGAATAGGACACAGAAAATAGGAAACAGAGAATAGGAAACAGAGAATAGGAAACAGAGGGTAGGAAACAGGGGATAGGAAACAGAAAATAGGAAACAGAGAATAGGAAACAGAGAATAGGAAACAGAGAATAGGAAAACAGAATAGGAAACAGAGGGTAGGAAACAGGAGATAGGAAACAGAGATTAGGAAAACAGAGAATTACAATCAATTGAAAGTCTAATTTTTGTCAAAGTGCATTATCACACAAGCTCTCAATGTACTTCACAAAATAAATCAATACATTTCAAAACTATGAATTCAATACAAGTTTTTGGAATAAAAGTTTTGTATTCTACGTTTGGAACAAAAGCAAAGTATTTGTATAACAGCACCGTTGACCACAACTACTGGAGCTAGATTCAGGCCAGAGCGCGGAAGATCCGCGTTCTAGACTGACAGATATATTTAAAAGCAATTTTCACGCATTCAAGTAGACTGGGGGAAAAGGGAAAATCTGATAGTGTTAACTAAGGAAGTTGAGTGAAGTTCTAGTGCTAGTGCTTCTCTGCACGGGCTGATATTTCTCCTGCGCGGCAGTACCGGGGAGCTGCACGCCTGCACACGCAGTCTAGAGGGAACATTGGTAGGAAGCATGAGTTTTTACTGACCAAAGTAACAACACAGTGTGGTCAAAGACTTAGTAACTTAGTTGTTGTCACAATCTGGTTACCTATAACTACAAACATAGTTACAGTATGTTTTTTTTTTTTTTACATATTTATTAACTTATTTCCGGATACTTTCTAAACTACCCACAATGCACTATTTCTCAAAGTCATTTGGACAATGTACTCTGCGTTAGCTTTCTCAAGCTGGCTAACGTTAGCCACTAGCCATGCAGACCGAATGTTGGCAGTGGGAGCTACAATCTACAATCCACCAATCACAAGGAGGTATGACGTAAACAACCAGTCAGATTCCCTCACACATGGGGGCTGCATGATCTCCACGAAGTAGACTACCAGAGTTTTTCAACCTTGTCTCAGTGCTAGTGCGCTACAGTAGCTGACTCACTGTGCCGTTGTGATCATTTCCATCTGCCTGGAGACTTCCTCCAATCACCCTCTTATTGTTGACTCCTCGTCTCCTCCTATACCCTGTACCCCCTCTGTCTCATTGTTGACTCTTCTCCTCGTCTCCTCCTATACCCTGTACCCCTCTGTCTTATTGTTGACTCTTCTCCTCGTCTCCTCCTCTACCCTGTACCCCTCTGTCTTATTGTTGACTCTTCTCCTCGTCTCCTCCTATACCCTGTACCCCCTCTGTCTCATTGTTGACTCGTCTCCTCCTATACCCTGTACCCCCTCTGTCTCATTGTTGACTCTTCTCCTCGTCTCCTCCTATACCCTGTACCCCTCTGTCTTATTGTTGACTCTTCTCCTCGTCTCGGCACAGTGAGTCTACGGTTTGCAACTGCACATGGGGACAAAGATCGTACTTTTTGGAGAAATGTCCTCTGGTCTGATGAAACAAAAGTAGATCTGTTTGGCCATAATGACCACCGTTATGTTTGGAGGAAAAAGGGGGAAGGCTGCAAGCCGAAGAACACCATCCCAACCGTGAAGCATGGGGGTGGCAGCATCATGTTGTGGGGGTGCTTTGCTGCAGGAGGGGCTGGTGCACTTCAAAATAGATGGCATCATGAAGGAAGGAAAGGAAAAGGAAAATTATGTGGATATATTGAAGCAACATCTCAAGACATCAGTCAGGAAGTTAAAGCTTGGTCGCAAATGGGTCTTCCAAATGGACAATGACCCCAAGCATACTTCCAGAGTTGTGGCAAAATGGCTTAAGGACAACAAAGTCAATGTATTGGAGTGGCCATCACAAAGCCTTGACCTCAATCCTATAGAACATTTGTGGGCAGAACTGAAAAAGCGTGTGCAAGCAAGGAGGCCTACAAACCTGACTCAGTTACACCAGCTCTGTCAGGAGGAATGGGCCAAAACCTATTGTGGGAAGCTTATGGAAGGCTACCCAAAACGTTTGACCAAAGTTAAACAATTTAAAGGCAATGCTACCAAATACTATTTGAGTGTATGTAAACTTCTGACCCACTGGGAATGTGATGAAAGAAATAAAAGTTTAAATAAATAATTCTCTCTACTATTATTCTGACATTTCACATTCTTAAAATAAAGTGGTGATCCTAACTGACCTAAGACAGGGAATTTTACTAGGATTAAATGTCAGGAATTGTGAAAAACTGAGTTTAAATGTATTTGGCTAAGGTGTATGTAAACTTCGGACTTCAACTGTATATATCCATTCCCTCAGAGACTCATCCGTACCTGTCATTCTCCTCCAGGGCCCTCTGTGCCTCCTTCCCCAGGCTGGACACCTCGTTCCCAGCTTCCTCCAGATCTTCTGCCCCGACGATGGCCAGACCACCCAACGGAGCCAGCTCAGTCTGACCACACCACAGAGAGGAGGAGGGATAAAATACTTAATGAAGATCAGTACAGTGTAGTGCACTGCTGGTTTCCTATTCCACTGGATCATTAATATCACCCACCTGGTGTCCCAGGTCTAAATCAGTCCCTGATTAGAGGTGAATCACTCACCTGGTGTCCCAGGTCTAAATCAGTCCCTGATTAGAGGGGAATCACCCACCTGGTGTCCCAGGTCTAAATCAGTCCCTGATTAGAGGGGAATCACTCACCTGGTGTCCCAGGTCTAAATCAGTCCCTGATTAGAGGGGAATCACCCACCTGGTGTCCCAGGTCGAAATCAGGCCCTGATTAGAGGTAAATCACCCACCTGGTGTCCCAGGTCTAAATCAGTCCCAGATAAGAGGGGAGGAATGTCAAAAAGCAGTGGAACTGGCTTCCAGTTCCAGATTGGAATTTAAGGGTATAGAGGACTTAAATAGGAGTTACAGTAGTCAATCAAAAGCTCAATTGGTGTCAGTACAGACCTCCGTAAGCAGTAAAAAGCACAATCGTTGCATAAGATTTCCATATATAATTAGGCTACAAATAAACTTTAAAAAATCTGAATGTGTTTGTAATATTTACCAAGTCCTTGAGAGATGTCTGGGAGTCCAGAATAGAGTTGAGGTACAGATCATAGTCTGTCTGGAAAGCAGAAGGGAGAAACACAGATTGAATAATAACAATAATAATAACAATAACAAGAATAATAACAATAATAACAATTAGAACAATAATAATAATAATAATAATAACAATAATAACAATAATAATAATAATTAGAACAATAATAATAATAATAACAATAATAATAATAACAATAATTTGATTTTTAGAGCGCCTTTCTACCAACTGAAGTACTCAAAGCGCTTTACATAGTAAGAGGGAAACTATCCTCTAATTCAGGGGTCCGTCAGTCTCTCAGGCTCCCAGTCCCTATCCTCTAATTCAGGGGTCCGTCAGTCTCTCAGGCTCCCAGTCCCTATTCTCTAATTCAGGGGACCGTCAGTCTCTCAGGCTCCCAGTCCCTATTCTCTAATTCAGGGGACCGTCAGTCTCTCAGGCTCCCAGTCCCTATTCTCTAATTCAGGGACCGTCAGTCTCTCAGGCTCCCAGTCCCTATCCTCTAATTCAGGGGACCGTCAGTCTCTCAGGCTCCCAGTCCCTATTCTCTAATTCAGGGGACCGTCAGTCTCTCCAGCTCCCAGTCCCTATTCTCTAATTCAGGGGACCGTCAGTCTCTCAGGCTCCCAGTCCCTATCCTCTAATTCAGGGGACTGTCAGTCTCTCCAGCTCCCAGTCCCTATCCTCTAATTCAGGGGACGGTCAGTCTCTCCAGCTCCCAGTCCCTATCCTCTAATTCAGGGGACCGACCGTCAGTCTCTCAGGCTCCCAGTCCCTATCCTCTAATTCAGGGGACTGTCAGTCTCTCAGGCTCCCAGTCCCTATCCTCTAATTCACTGGACTATCAGTCTCTCAGGCTCCCAGTCCCTATACTCTAATTCATCCCATCCCACATGCTGCTGCTGAGTGGAGCCATGGAGGGAGAGCGGTAAGGGAGAGGAGGAGAGGGAGAGAGGTGAGAGGGAGGGAGGTAAGGGAGAGGAGAGGGAGAGGAGGAGAGGGAGAGAGGTAAAGGAGAGGAGGAGAGGGAAAGAGGTAAGGGAGAGGAGGAGAGGGAGAGGAGAGGGAGAGGGAGAGGAGTAAGGGAGAGGAGTAAGGGAGTGGAGAGGAGGAGAGGGAGAGAGGTAAGGGAGAGGAGTAAGGGAGAGGAGAGGGAGATGAGGAGAGGGGGAGAGGAGAGGGAGAGGGAGAGAGGTAAGGGAGAGGAGGAGAGGGAGAGAGTTAACGGAGAGGAGGAGAGGAAATGGAAAAACCTTGATTTCCCTGAGGATGTCTCTGAACACTGGCGAGCCTTCACAGACGTCGTTGAAGACGTCACTGAACACCCCCAGACGGTCTCTACCGGGACAGCTCTGGTCTCTGATAGGCCAGCTCTGGTCTCTACTGGGACAGCTCTGGTCTCTGATAGGCCAGCTCTGCTCTCTACTGGGACAGCTCTGGTCTCTAATAGGCCAGCTCTGGTCTGACAGCCTCCTCACCCCTTGGGGAAGGAGATGCATATCATATTACACTGTAATAACTCAGTCACAGCTGCACCTGTGTGAAGTGAAGTGGAAGCTGGGGAGAAATGCTATCTAGAGTGTTATGCTGAATTCAACACCTCTAGAGGACTGAAGAATACTGCTGAATTCAACACCTCTAGTGGACTGAAGAATACTGCTGAATTCAACACCTCTAGAGGACTGAAGAGTACTGCTGAATTCAACACCTCTAGAGGACTGAAGAATACTGCTGAATTCAACACCTCCAGTGGACTGAAGAATACTGCTGAATTCAACACCTCTAGAGGACTGAAGAATACTGCTGAATTCAACACCTCTAGAGGACTGAAGAATACTGCTGAATTCAACACCTCTAGAGGACTGAAGAATACTGCTGAATTCAACACCTCTAGTGGACTGAAGAATACTGCTGAATTCAACACCTCTAGAGGACTGAAGAATACTGCTGAATTCAACACCTCTAGAGGACTGAAGAATACTGCTGAATTCAACACCTCTAGTGGACTGAAGAATACTGCTGAATTCAACACCTCTAGAGGACTGAAGAATACTGCTGAATTCAACACCTCTAGAGGACTGAAGAATACTGCTGAATTCAACACCTCTAGGGGACTGAAGAATACTGCTGAATTCAACACCTCTAGAGGACTGAAGAATACTGCTGAATTCAACACCTCTAGAGGACTGAAGAATACTGCTGAATTCAACACCTCTAGGGGACTGAAGAATACTGCTGAATTCAACACCTCTAGAGGACTGAAGAATACTGCTGAATTCAACACCTCTAGAGGACTGAAGAATACTGCTGAATTCAACACCTCTAGAGGACTGAATAATACTGCTGAATTCAACACTTCTAGAGGACTGAAGAATACTGCTGAATTCAACACCTCTAGTGGACTGAAGAATACTGCTGAATTCAACACCTCTAGAGGACTGAAGAATACTGCTGAATTCAACTCCTCTAGAGGACTGAAGAATACTGCTGAATTCAACACCTCTAGAGGACTGAAGAATACTGCTGAATTCAACACCTCTAGAGGACTGAAGAATACTGCTGAATTCAACACCTCTAGAGGACTGAAGAATACTGCTGAATTCAACACCTCTAGAGGACTGAAGAATACTGCTGAATTCAACACCTCTAGTGGACTGAAGAATACTGCTGAATTCAACACCTCTAGAGGACTGAAGAATACTGCTGAATTCAACACCTCTAGTGGACTGAAGAATACTGCTGAATTCAACACCTCTAGAGGACTGAAGAATACTGCTGAATTCAACACCTCTAGGGGACTGAAGAATACTGCTGAATTCAACACCTCTAGAGGACTGAAGAATACTGCTGAATTCAACACCTCTAGAGGACTGAAGAATACTGCTGAATTCAACACCTCTAGGGGACTGAAGAATACTGCTGAATTCAACACCTCTAGAGGACTGAAGAATACTGCTGAATTCAACACCTCCAGTGGACTGAAGAATACTGCTGAATTCAACACCTCTAGAGGACTGAAGAATACTGCTGAATTCAACACCTCTAGAGGACTGAAGAATACTGCTGAATTCAACACCTCTAGAGGACTGAAGAATACTGCTGAATTCAACACCTCTAGTGGACTGAAGAATACTGCTGAATTCAACACCTCTAGAGGACTGAAGAATACTGCTGAATTCAACACCTCTAGAGGACTGAAGAATACTGCTGAATTCAACACCTCTAGTGGACTGAAGAATACTGCTGAATTCAACACCTCTAGAGGACTGAAGAATACTGCTGAATTCAACACCTCTAGAGGACTGAAGAATACTGCTGAATTCAACACCTCTAGGGGACTGAAGAATACTGCTGAATTCAACACCTCTAGAGGACTGAAGAATACTGCTGAATTCAACACCTCTAGAGGACTGAAGAATACTGCTGAATTCAACACCTCTAGGGGACTGAAGAATACTGCTGAATTCAACACCTCTAGAGGACTGAAGAATACTGCTGAATTCAACACCTCTAGAGGACTGAATAATACTGCTGAATTCAACACTTCTAGAGGACTGAAGAATACTGCTGAATTCAACACCTCTAGTGGACTGAAGAATACTGCTGAATTCAACACCTCTAGAGGACTGAAGAATACTGCTGAATTCAACTCCTCTAGAGGACTGAAGAATACTGCTGAATTCAACACCTCTAGAGGACTGAAGAATACTGCTGAATTCAACACCTCTAGAGGACTGAAGAATACTGCTGAATTCAACACCTCTAGAGGACTGAAGAATACTGCTGAATTCAACACCTCTAGAGGACTGAAGAATACTGCTGAATTCAACACCTCTAGTGGACTGAAGAATACTGCTGAATTCAACACCTCTAGAGGACTGAAGAATACTGCTGAATTCAACACCTCTAGTGGACTGAAGAATACTGCTGAATTCAACACCTCTAGTGGACTGAAGAATACTGCTGAATTCAACACCTCTAGTGGACTGAAGAATATAATTTACAGCATACTATTCCCACTCGTAGGCCTATTATTACTATAGATTATATGTACCACTTGTTTCAAATAATGAATCCCAAAGAAACATGGGTTATTACGGTGTAGTTAGTATGTTATGGTATTACGTGATGTTTATACTGTACCGGGTCAAATTTGTACAACAAAAGAGAAAAATGTTAGTCTTCCCTACCTTCTCTAGCTTCCACTCGTACACCTCAGCAGCCTTGTTCCCGCTGATCCAGTTCCTGTCCCGGAGGTCCTGCTTCCTCAGCACCTGTCTGTCAAAGTGTCTCATCATCCTCATCTGGTCCTTCTTGGTCAGGCCCCCCAGGTGAGACTGAGTGAACCAGTACCTGTGGATGGACCAGGTGAGACTGAGTGAACCAGTACCTGTGGATGGACCAGGTGAGACTGAGTGAACCAGTACCTGTGGATGGACCAGGTGAGACTGAGTGAACCAGTACCTGTAGATCATGGACCAAAGAATGATGTGTAAGAGGCTCCTATGATGTGCAAGAGGGTCCTGTGATGTGTAAGAGGCTCCTGTGATGTGTAAGAGGCTCCTATGATGTGTAAGAGGCTCCTATGATGTGTAAGAGGCTCCTATGATGTGTAAGAGGGTCCTATGATGTGTAAGAGGCTCCTATGATGTGTAAGAGGCTCCTGTGATGTGTAAGAGGGTCCTGTGATGTGTAAGAGGCTCCTATGATGTGTAAGAGGCTCTTATGATGTGTAAGAGGGTCCTGTGATGTGTAAGAGGCTCCTGTGATGTGTAAGAGGCTCCTATGATGTGTAAGAGGGTCCTATGATGTGTAAGGTGGTCCTATGATGTGTAAGAGGCTCCTGTGTGGCTCAGTCGGTAGAGCATAGCGCTTGCGACGCCAAAGGTCAAGGGTAAAATTCCCACTGGGGCCACCCATACGTAAAATATATGCATGACTGTCTGTAAGTCGCTTTAGATAAAAGTGTCTGCTAAATGGAATATACTACATTATATTAGTAAGACATAGGCAACATGCAATTTATAAGAAAATATATAATTGCATCCATTGATCCTGAGCAGGTGCCGGTCTGGCCTGATGAAGAGAATAGGATGCAGTGTGCAGTCTCTTTTCGCCTTTTGTTTAACGCCCAATGAATGTGATCGGTAGGCCTATGTCACACTAAAACATGAGGATTCCTTAACGGTTCTTTGGGATGGGTTCTATGTGGAACCACACTGACCCAAATAACTATTTGAGCCCTTCAATGGTTATTTGCAGTAAAAAAATATATATATATGTATTTTAGTGATGGGTCCTATGTGGCTCAGTTGGTAGAGCATAGCGCTTGCAATGTCAGGGTTGTGGATTTAATTCCCATGGGGGACCAGCACCAATATGGATGCACTCACTACTGTAAGTCACTTTGGATAAGACTGTCTGATAAATGACAAAAATGTTACTAGAATAGAATATTCTAGAATATTTAGGGCCGTGGCTTACTCACAGCTCTTTTTGTGCAACCGTGAGTGAGTGTCATTCGACCGTGACTGAGAGTGTCATTCGACCGTGAGTGAGGGTGTTATTCGACCGTGAGTGAGAGTGCCATTTGACCGTGAGTGAGGGTGTCATTCGACCGTGAGTGAGCGTCATTCGACCGTGAGTGAGGGTGTCATTCGACCGTGAGTGAGGGTGTCATTCGACCGTGAGTGAGGGTGTCATTCGACCGTGAGTGAGAGTGTCATTCGACCGTGAGTGAGAGTGCCATTCGACCGTGAGTGAGAGTGCCATTCGACCGTGAGTGAGGGTGTCATTCGACCGTGAGTGAGGGTGTCATTCGACCGTGAGTGAGGGTGTCATTCGACCTGAGGGTGTCATTCGACCGTGAGTGAGGGTGTCATTAGACCGTGAGTGAGGGTGTCATTAGACCGTGAGTGAGGGTGTCATTCGACCGTGAGTGAGGGTGTCATTCGACCGTGAGTGAGAGTGCCATTCGACCGTGAGTGAGAGTGCCATTCGACCGTGAGTGAGAGTGCCATTCGACCGTGAGTGAGAGTGCCATTCGACCGTGAGTGAGAGTGCCATTCGACCGTGAGTGAGGGTGTCATTCGACCGTGAGTGAGGGTGTCATTCGACCGTGAGTGAGGGTGCCATTCGACCGTGAGTGAGGGTGTCATTCGACCGTGAGTGAGGGTGTCATTCGACCGTGAGTGAGGGTGTCATTCGACCGTGAGTGAGGGTGTCATTCGACCGTGAGTGAGGGTGTCATTAGACCGTGAGTGAGGGTGTCATTAGACCGTGAGTGAGGGTGTCATTAGACCGTGAGTGAGGGTGTCATTAGACCGTGAGTGAGGGTGTCATTCGACCGTGAGTGAGAGTGCCATTCGACCGTGAGTGAGAGTGCCATTCGACCGTGAGTGAGAGTGCCATTCGACCGTGAGTGAGAGTGCCATTCGACCGTGAGTGAGAGTGCCATTCGACCGTGAGTGAGGGTGTCATCCGACCGTGAGTGAGAGTGTCATTCGACCGTGAGTGAGAGTATCATTCCAGTTGATCTAATCTGTTGTGTTATGCAATAAACATGTTATATATATAACTACGGCTAGTGATGGTGTCTTGTGAAAGACTTGTGGATGGCCTTGTATCAACTGAGAAGGGTTGACTAAGTCAGTAGTTCTCAATTCTCTCCTCAGAGATCCCCAGCTGTTTCAGAGCTAGCACACCTGATTCAACCTGTTAATAAACACAACAATAAAACCTATGGAAATGTAACAATATAATATGGCTGTTAAAAACAGAATAAAACAAACCTGGATGGTTCTACAAAGAACCTTTGAGATTGAGAAATGTTCTTTATAGCACCATTCTCCATGAAAGTTCTATAAAGAACCATAAAAAAGGGTTCTATATAGCTCCAAAAAAGGTTGTAACCATAGCGGAACCCTTTTTTGGTGCTATATAGAACTTTTTTTAGAACCTCATGAGCATGGTACTTTATAGAACCTTCAAAAAAAAGGTTCTATAATGCACCGAAAAGGTTTCCGCTATGGTTACAAGCCAAAGAACCCTTATTTGGCTCTATATAGAACCATTTGTTTTTAGTGCATATGTGTTGAGCGGTTAACAAAAAAACCGGTCCTCCTATATGATACATTTAGAGTTATAATGTAACTTTAGTTGTGATACAAACATTAGGCTATATGTTTTATTTTTTAGTACATTCTAAGGCTGCATGATGCGACTCTAATGATGATTTGTTGCATGAAAGACATGAGCTCTGCTTTGTTCCTTGTGCAGGCTGTACACACTTCAGCAGTCTCTCATTCACAATTCGACAAGCACTTCAATGCCTCGAATTTCCTGGCGGCATCCCCTTTGTGTGGCCAATATGGCCCCTAAAAAATGCCATGCTTTTTACGGCCTTTTTCACATTGGGTCTTTCGCACTGGCTACAAGTGAAGACAGACACATCGGGGACGCAACTGCGCGTGTCCTTATCCAATTCCGAGGCGCATATTGAAGATACTAGAAGAAATTTCCACATTTACTTTTCTTCAGCCAACAAGATGTCCCTCTTACATGTCAATCTACTATCCCCATAGTACAACATTTTACCCATTATGTGGAGAATTTGAAAGTGTTCTTTTTTTTTTTAAAAATCAAAATGCATTTTTTTGGCAGAAATGCCTTCTGGAACGTGAACTTTCACGTGCCTTGATAACAAACTCGGATTCCATCCATAAATACGAATAAAATTGTTAAATTACAAGCCTAGTTGGTTTAGCCATGGAAAAAGTGAGGAACCTTCCCACTAGCCATGATTGGCTGAGATAATGTATGGGCTGGACATGCCGGGAGATTAATTTGGATTGGTCTGCCATGTAGCACGCTTCTGTCTGTATTGTGAGCTGTTCAGTATGCGTTGTCAGTCCTATCTACCGCACCGTTTTTGAAAGATATAACATTAGCCATCGAGAACTACAAAAGTTTAGCTACTTTTCTCAACAACATTGATGCCCTGAATTTAACAGGCGCTATCGACAGATCAGTTGGAAAAAGTGATTAGCTACTTTCTACACACGCCACGGTCATTGTGAACCGGAGTACCTTGACACAACGCTGGCCAAACAAGATGTAGCTACAAACAAAACCGGAGTTAAATGGTTCCAGTCTGCCATGACGCATTCATGCATGTATAGAGTCTAGCTACATTTTCCAGATATAAGTTTCTAATTTTGTCAGAAAGTCATTTTTATTGCAAGTTAAAGCATACTGTTAGTTAGCTAGCAAACGTTAGCTCGCTGGCTCGCTAGCTAACGTTATGTTTATGATCTGTGTAGTAATATTATTTGAATCAGAAATATATTTGCATTGCTAGTTATAGCCTAATGTTAGCTAGCTAACATTGAACCTAGTCTGTTAGCTTTAGCTACCTGCAGATTCATACTACAGCTACAGGTATGACAATGTTTGTGTTGGTAGTAGTATGAGTTGGGATTATGCCGGTTCATTATTCAGCTAGCTAGCTACCTACCTATGTCTAAACAAAAGACTCCACTTTGGCCGGATTATTACATGACCCATCAAATTAGCAGGTGTGTCTGGGGGGTGAATACGGCCATCAATTTTATTTCATGAACATGTGTACATGTCCAGTCAATAGTGATACATCCACTTAGCTAGATGAGGGTGAGGGGTGTTTATAGCATTTCATTTTGTTTGTTGATAAGTGTGTTGGGTAAGTATCTGGACATGATCTGTTTTTTGATATTGCTACTATGCAAGTACGCAAGTACTATGACTGTCACCTTCTGTATACTGTGCATGTGACAAATAAACTTAAGATTGTATTTGATATAGCGTGTGTTTACCACATGGCCTCACATATGAATCCTTAAAGAGATGGGTGGGGCTAAGGCTTAAGAGGGTGTGAACGATGCTGAATGGGTGGAGACAAAGAACACCTCTCCAAAACATTCAACGGGCCATTTTCTCAAAAGTGGGGGTTACACGTTTTAATCATCTTTCAAAGCAGAGTTACTTTCCCATTGTTCCTCAACTGCAGTGTGTTAGATATACAATTTTCTAGCTCTGAGTCTCTACTTTTATCGAATGTAAAGAACACCATATCAAATTTTACTACATAAGACCGAATCGAGGCGGTCGGTCACATATTTCAGACATAGTCTGGGACAGTTGTGGGATGCAATAGATCCCAAATGAACACAACCACTAACATGCAATAGATCCTAAATGAACACAACCACTAACATGCAATAGATCCCAAATGAACACAACCACTAACATGCAATAGATCCCAAATGAACACAACCACTAACATGCAATAAGATCCCAAATGAACACAACCACTAACATGCAATAAGATCCCAAATGAACACAACCACTAACATGCAATAAGATCCCAAATGAACACAACCACTAACATGCAATAGATCCCAAATGAACACAACCACTAACATGCAATAGATCCCAAATGAACACAACCGATCAGAACGTTTAGCTTCAAATGTTGATAAACTATTAGGTTATTTCTTCACATTATAAGCACAGCAATGTGCACACGGCAGTAGGCTATAAGCACAAATGTTCCATTAGCAGGAAAACAACATTCTCACAAGTTACTACAAATGCGATTATGCGTGTATTGCTTTTATTATAAAAGGTGCATTTTTACGGTGAAAATGTTCTTCCCCAAACTTGAAACTCACGCGCTGCTTATGTATCTGTACACCAGAGGCTCTACACCTGTTGTAAAGTGGATTAATACAGTGCTACTGGAAAGTATTCAGACCCCTACACTTTTTACACATTTTGTTACGTTACAGCCTTATTCTAAAATGGAATACATTTATAAAAATCCTCAGCAATCTACACACTATACCCCATAATGACAAAAGCAAAAACAGCAAAAACGAGACTCGAAATTGAGCTCAGGTGCATCCTGTTTCCATTGATCATCCTTGAGATGTTTTTACAACTTTAATTGGAGTCCGCCTGTGGTAAATTCAATGGATTGGATTTGATTTGGAAAAGCACACACCTGTCTATATAAGGTCCCACAGTTGACAGTGCATGTCAGAGCAAAAACCAAGCCATGAGGTTGAAGGAATTGTCCATAGAGCTCAGAGACAGGATTGTGTCGAAGGCACAGATCTGGGGAAGGGTACCAAAATATTTCTGCAGCATTGAAGGTCCCCAAGAACACAGTGGCCTCCATCATTCTTAAATGGAAGTAGTTTGGGACCACCAAGACTCTTCCTAGAGCTGACCAAGCAATCGGGGGAGAAGGGACTTGGTCAGGGAGGTGGTCACTCTGACAGAGCTCTAGAGTTCCTCTCTGAAGATGGGAGAATCTTCCAGAAGGACAACCATCTCTGCAGCACTCCACCAATCAGGCCTTTATGGTAGAGTGGCCAGGCGGAAGCCACTCCTCAGTAAAAGGCACATGACACCCCACTTGGAGTTTGCTAAAAGGCACCTAAAGACTCTCAGACCATGAGAAACAAGATTCTCTGGTCTTATGAAACCAAGATTGAACTCTTTGGCCTGAATGCCAAGCGTCACGTCTGGAAGAAACATGGCACCACCCCTACAGTGAAGCATGATGGTGGCAGCATCATGCTGTGGGGATCAGCGGAAGGGGACTGGGCGACTAGTCAGGATCGAAGCAAAGATGAATGGAGCAACGTACAGAGAGATCCTTGATGAAAACCTGCTCCAGAGCGCTCAGGACCTCAGACTTGGGCGAATGTTCACCTTCTAAAACGACAACAACCCTAAGCATACAGCCAAAACAACGCAGGAGTGGCTTCGTGACAAGTCTCTGAATGTCCTTGAGTGGCCCAGCCATTGCCCAGACTTGAACCCGATCAAACATCTCTGGAGATACCTGAAAATAGCTGTGCAGCAACGCTCCCCATCCAACCTGACAGAGCTTGAGAGGATATGCAGAGAAGAATGGGAAAACTCCCCAAATACAGATGTGCCAAGCTTGTAGCGTCAAACCCAGGAAGACTTGAGGCTGTAATCGCTTCCAAAGGTGCTTCAACAAAGTACTGATTAAAGGGTCTGAATACTTATGTAAATGATGATATTTCAGTTTTTTATTTGTAACAAATTCTATTTTTTTTAATAAAAAACAGTTTTTGTTTTGTCATTATGGGGTATTGTGTGTAAATTGACGAGGAAAAAAATACAATTTAATCAATTTCCGAAGGCACTGTATGCTTAATTTTAAGAAGTTATTTGGCCACTTTATTTGGGATACAAACCGTATCAAAACATATAGACCTTTGGGTTAGGCTACATAAGATGTGCGACCATGATTTGAAAAAGTTGCAAAAAAAAGACATGACTGTTTCTTGCCTTACGCTGGGCATTATTCCCAAGTGATAATATATAATTCACAAGTGATAGGCTAATATTGTCACCCGTCAGAATATTCTTGATTTAATCTTGTCTTTACATATACTAAATAATATATGTGTGAAATTTGTTTTGATTTAGAATGGACCATTATCATAAAAAAATGTCATCTATGTACTTAAATAGCGAATGGAGGACGCTATTCCCATGGTTCATTTTCATGCCAGAGAAGCAATTTGTTTAATATTAGGAAAGTAGGCCTAGCCTATAGAAAGCTGATGGGATCCTCCTCTTTTTAATAGAGGCCATCACTCTGTTTTTCATGAAGTGTTTGATTCGATTTTCGATTAAATTTGCATTGATGTCAGAGTGATTACAGGGACAATAGAGTGCTGAGTACCAGGCACTTAGCAAGTTCGGTAGACTACTAATGACCATCAGCAGCATCAGAGCTTGGAGAAGCCTAGTTACTGTGACTAAACAGTCACGTGGAATTTTACTGCGGTCATGACTCGTGACCACCGGTGTGGCGGTAATACGTTCACCCTAACAGCCCTAGTAATGCTTTAACTGATTACACATAAAGGAAGATAGTTCCTACATGATAGAGTGTTTGCATTGTTATCCAACTGATCTTGTGTCCTGTCATCCTGTGAACCCCGTTCATTGCTGCTCGCCGCTATATTTATTAATATTGTCCTTACCTATCCCCTCCAGGGGGTTTGGTCTGTGATACTACAGTGTTATTATCATTATTACCTTCCCTGGTTCCCCTCAACCCCTCCAGGAGGTTTGGTCTGTGATACTACAGTGTTATTATCATTATTACCTGCCCTGGTTCCCCTCAACACCTCCAGGAGGTTTGGTCTGTGATACTACAGTGTTATTATCATTATTACCTGCCCTGGTTCCCCTCAACACCTCCAGGAGGTTTGGTCTGTGATACTACAGTGTTATTATCATTATTACCTGCCCTGGTTCCCTCAACACCTCCAGGAGGTTTGGTCTGTGATACTACAGTGTTATTATCATTATTACCTGCCCTGGTTCCCTCAACCCCTCCAGGAGGTTTGGTCTGTGATACTACAGTGTTATTATCATTATTACCTGCCCTGGTTCCCTCAACACCTCCAGGAGGTTTGGTCTGTGATACTACAGTGTTATTATCATTATTACCTGCCCTGGTTCCCCTCAACACCTCCAGGAGGTTTGGTCTGTGATACTACAGTGTTATTATCATTATTACCTGCCCTGGTTCCCCTCAACACCTCCAGGAGGTTTGGTCTGTGATACTACAGTGTTATTATCATTATTACCTGCCCTGGTTCCCCTCAACACCTCCAGGAGGTTTGGTCTGTGATACTACAGTGTTATTATCATTATTACCTGCCCTGGTTCCCCTCAACCCCTCCAGGAGGTTTGGTCTGTGATGCTACGCTGGGTTTGACCAGGAAGAGCTCAGAGGTGTCCAGAACCATCTTGTGACTTGTTTTCCTTCTCCTCTCTCTTTCTTCTCCTTCCTCTTTCTTCATTCCTCTCGGTGTGCCAGTAAGGCTCTCATGCTGCCCAGGCTTCAAGACTGTAGGTTTTAGCCCCTTAGCGACAGTGAAGTCAAACATGGCTTCTGTCATCTTCTCGATGTTGGCGGCCATCTTGGTTTGTCTCTGGAGGCGTTACGTAAAAGGACTGGGACTCAGGCCTTCCTCCTCATCCTTCACCCTGTCCTGGACCTAGAGATAATGAATATGTTGATGTTAGGCTTTGTTGTTGGTGTATGTGATTGTTGTTGTGTCATTGTAAGCAGTGATGTAATGGTAAAACAAATTGGTGGGTAAATGCTGCTCGCCCGTGAAAAAAAAGTAATGCCCGCTATACTTTAAATGCATTTTTGCATTGCAAAATGGTACTGAATATAGAAAGAAAACAGTGGGGGAAAGACCTCAGACATCTCCCAGATTGGTTCCTCTGTCCTCCTCCGGTGGTGCTGGGTCTGGCTCAGGGCATAGGGGCTCAGGTGGCCACAGCTGTATGTTTGGATGTCAGCCTTGTGGGCCATCTCTGCCCCCAGGAGAAGGCTCTGGAGCTCCCGGCGTACGTCAGATACCCTCAGCATCCGAGGCTTGTTAGGGGTGGTTGCCTTGGTAGACATGGCTGGATGAGAGGAGGGCGGGAAGGAACTTGAATGTGGTATTGGAAAGATGTGTGCTTTTTTTGTTGTTGTCATTTTAGACTAAATATTACGTCTTTAAGATGAATGCACTAACAGCAAGTCGCTCTTTCTGGCAAAAGAGTAGCATGTTAAATGTAGCAAAGTATTGCCAAGTGGGCTCCAGAGTGGCGCAGTGGTCTAAGGCACTGCATCTCAGTGCAAGAGGCATCACTACAGTCCCTGGTACGAATCCAGGCTGTGATTGGGAGTCCCATAGGGCGGTGCACAATCGGCCCTGCGCCATCATTGTAAATTAGAATTTGTTCTTAACTGACTTGCCTA
Source organism: Brachymystax lenok tsinlingensis (assembly GCA_030435695.1). NCBI lineage: Eukaryota > Metazoa > Chordata > Actinopteri > Salmoniformes > Salmonidae > Brachymystax > Brachymystax lenok. The sequence goes on from CM059780.1 coordinate 7,362,940, forward strand.
GTTAAATAAATAATTGCCTACTCAGAATATCTATAGCCTATAACTTGCACATATTCTATTCATTGACCTTATTGAAAGTTCTACCTAGAAACATGATTAGCATTTTGCTCTGTTAATAATTACACTGTATTTCACGGTGGAGGTCCATCATGTGCAGATTATTTGTCTAGCGAGCACTGTAATTTGGTCATGTCAAATCCATGAGTTTACATAGGCATTCTGACCATGTGGGTGCTGTGCGATTGGCGCAACGCACGCACGCAAATAAGTATAGCTACTAACGCTAAACGTTTTTTGGGACGATATAAACACTGTAATTCGCAAGAAATAACTACACCAACACCATATTGCCGAAGCATAATCTACTCTACTCACCCGCGTCTGTCTGCCCAGAGGTGAAGAGAAAAGGTTCAGAGAAAATATTCCCGTTTTCCCCAGACGGTTGTCAGGGGATACCGCGCGTCAACACACGGTGGCGGAAGTTTATTTTATTTAACCTTTATTTTATCAGGGAGTCATACTGAGACCAAGGTCTCTTTTACAGATGAGCCCTGAATTATGTAGATTACAAAAAAAATACACACATCAAAATAAAAAGTACAAAATGCAAGCAGAAAGAAAGAAAAACACTTTCCTAAAACACACATCAGTAAAAAAGGTCCTCAATCAGTGTTCTGAATTGGCCAAGAGACACCAAAACATCACATTTCCTAAAATGTTGAAGATTTTTCCACAAATAAGGTGCAACAAAAACTAAAAGCTGATTTTAACTAACTCAGTAGAGACCAAACTAATTTCCTGAGTTAGCCATCCCTGTACCAATTTTAAACTGGGTTGTTCGAGCCCTGAATGCTGATTGGCTTGACAGCCATGGTATATCAGACAGAATACCACGGTTATGACAAAGCATTTATTTTTACTGCTCTAATTACGTTGGTAACCAGTTGATAATAACAATAAGACTCCTCTGGGATTTGTGGTATATGGCCAATATCCCACGGCGAAGGGCTGTATCCTGTAAGAACAGCCCTTAGCCGTGGTATATTGGCCATATACCACACCCCCTCGGGCCTTATTGCTTAAGTAACCCACAGGTGCTATTTCAACAAAGCAGCCAACACCTTCACTCTTTTAGGTTTACAGAACTATTGGCGTTGGCAGATGATAAACTATTTTATCATCAAGAAGAAGTCAAAGAATTGAAATGGAGCGTATGATATCTTTCTGTATTCCTTGCTGGCAACATTAAAATATTCCCAGACCTAAATGGAGCTTCACCATGATAAGCAAATCTGAAATGATAGATGGATCTGACGGAGAGTGAGTGAACCCCCCTCCTACCACCAGTCCTACTAGCCAACGTGCAACCATTGGATAACAAAACGGATGAGCTCCAATCAAAACACTAATCCTACGGGACATTAAAAACAGTAATATCTTATGTTTCACAGAGTTGTGGCTGAACGACAAATTTGGTTAACATTAAAATTGGTTAATCATTAAAATCCAGACGTAAAATATTTACACAAGGAAGCAACCTAATATCACACAGTCAACTCTAGTCATTTAGTAAGTTCACCAGCTGGCTGGGTTTTCGGTCCGTCGGCAAGATAGAACAGCTGCCTCCGGTAAGACAAGGAGTGGAGGTCTGTGTCTATTTGTAAATAACAGCTGGTGCACGAAATCTAATATTAAGGAAGTCTCAAGGTTTTGCTCGCCTGAGGTAGAGTATCTCATGATAAGCTGTAGACCACACTGTTTACCAAGAGAGTTTTCATCCCTCACTGGTGTGTGCTCAGTCCCCTCCTGTACTCCCTGTTCACCCATGATTGCATGGCCAAGCACAACTCCAACACCATCCTTAAGTTTGCCGATGACACAACAGTGGTAGGCCTGATCACCGACAACAATGAGACCTGGCAGTGTGGTGCCAGGATAACAACCTCTCCCTCAACGTGATCAAGACAAAGGAGATGATTGTGGACTACAGGAAAAGGAGGACCGAGCACGCTCCCATTCTCATCGACGGGGCTATAGTAGAGCAGGTTGAGAGCTTCAAATTCCTTGGTGTGTAGCATCACCAACAAACTAGAATGGTCCAAGCACACCAAGACAGTCGTGAAGAGGGCACGACAATGCCTATTCCCCCTCAGGAGACTGAAAAGATTTGGGTCCTCAGATCCTCAAAAGGTTCTACAGCTGCACCATCGAGACCATCCTGACAAACACATTAATTTGTGGAATTTCTTTCCATATGAACTTTTAACAAGGCACACCTGTTAATTGAAATGCATTCCAGGTGACTACCTCATGATGCTGGTTGAGAGAATGCCAAGAGTGTGCAAAGCTGTCATCAAGGCAAAGTGTGGCTACTTTGAAGAATCTCAAATTTGTTTTTACACTTCTTTCTGGTTACTACATGATTCCAAATGTGTTATTTCATAGTTTGATGTCTTCACTACTTTTCTACAATGTACCAATCCAATTTTTTTGATTGGTACTGTACATATTACCTCAATAATCTCGACTAACCTGAGCCCACGCACATTGACTCTGCACTGGTGTACCCCCTGTATATAGCCTCCCTACTGTTATTATATTATTGCTCCTTAATTATTTGCTATTTTTCCTTCTTTTTTTTTACATGAGTTTATTTTAGTAAATATTTAACACTTATTTTTCTTGAAACTGCATTGTTGGTTAAGGGCTTGTAAGTAAGCGTTTCACTGTAAAGTCTAAACCTGTTGTATTCGGCGCATGTGACAAATACGATTAGATTTGATTTATCCCAGTTTGCAATGAGCAATCGGGAGGGCGGTGTCCCCCCAGAATGGTTGCACGCCGTGCGACAGCTTTTTTGCCCATCACCTCATTCACTGGGCGCCAGCGATACTGTATACTGCTTTGTCAAGTGGCAGCCGTGCTCCTGTCGTTCTCATGTCGTTTTCCTCACGCAGCCCACCCGCCCATGACCCGGCATTCTCTCTTATTGTCCTCAGAAAGGCATTTGTTTTCCTATGATGCTATAATCAGCCTCATTCTAGGCTTTTAGTAGCTAATACAGACATACAGTTTTGAAGCTCTATGAAACAGTCATGAAAGCTTATACAGGAAAGGACATTGAGTGTTTTCACAATTTTATTTTTATTTTTATAAAACTCATCATCATTACTGCTCTCTTACATTTACAGTTGAGACATTCCTCAGTTATACCATGTCTAGACACTTATTATAACGTTTATACCATGTCTAGACAATTCTTATAATAGTTATTATAACACGTCTAGACAATTCTTATAACAGTTATAACATGTCCAAGACCATTCTTAAGACAGTTATTATAAGATGTCTTAGACCATTCATTTAACAGTTATAACATTTCTTGTTACCATTCCTATAACAGTTATTATAACACGTCTAGACTATTCATATAACAGCTATAACATGGATTAGACCATTCTTATAACAGTTATTATAACACGTCTAAGACCGTTCTTATAACAGTTATAACACGTTGAGAACATTCTTATGACATATCTAGACCATTCGTATAACAGTTATTATAAGATGTCTTAGACATTCAAATAACAGTTATAACATGTATTGTTACCATTCTTATAACAATTGTTATAACATGTTTAGACCATTCTGCTACTCTTCATGTTCACTTTGTACAAAACAAAAAGGCCGACGTCTTTTTTTCTTTGTATAAAAAAGTTATAAGTTAATTTAAACTCCAATTAAGAAAATAACAACAGTCATAATAATAGCTTTAATAATATAATAATCACTGATAATAATAATAATGATTATAACAAATCTAAACATAGTGCAGATTTGCATCTTAAATGGTACCCTAAACCCTATTTAGTTCACTACCTATATAGTTCACTACCAGACTAGAGCCCTATGGACCCTGGTTAAAATGTTAGCACTTTATATAGGATAGGGTGTCATTTGGGAGACAGGCAAGAATAGAGATGACTGGTGCTGGGAAGTAAAGAGGGACAGTGCAGTGAGGCCTCCCTGACTTACAAGTGGGGGTGGAGGGAGGAAGTGAAGGGTGGGGTCAAAAGCTCAAACACACACACACACACACACACACACGCGTACACATTCACTTGTGCACAGACACACACACACACAAGGTCAGAAAGTGCATGACTGCCATTGTAAGTTAGCACCATATAGAGCATACAGCGTGCTTTGTCCTAATTAAATTCTAACATGTATGCATGATCACCCAAGTCATAGACTATTCTCTCTGCTACTGCATTACCCCCAAGTCATAGACTATTCTCTCTGCTACTGCATTACCCCCAAGTCATAGACTGTTCTCTCTGCTACTGCATTACCGCCAAGTCATAGACTATTCTCTCTGCTACTGTTACCCCAAGCCAAAGACTATTCTCTCTGCTACTGCATTACCCCAAGTCATAGACTGTTCTCTCTGCTACTGCATTATCACCCTAGCCATAGATAAAATCAAATCAAATGTATTTATAAAGCCCTTCTTACATCAGCTGATGTCACAGAGTGCTGTACAGAAACCCAGCCTAAAACCCCAAACAGCAAGCAATGCAGGTGTAAAAGCACGGTGGTTAGGAAAAACTCCCTAGAAAGGCCAGAACCTAGGAAGAAACCTAGAGAGGAACCAGGCAATGAGGGGTGGCCAGTCCTCTTCTGGCTGTGCCGGGTGGAGATTATAGACTGTTCTCTCTGCTACCGCACAGCAAGCAGCACCGATGCACCAAGTCTGGAACCAACAGGACCCTGAACAGCTTCTACCCCCAAGTCATAAGACTGCTAAATAGTTAACCAAATAGCTACCCGAACATTCTGCATTGACCCTTTTTGCACAAACTTTTTTTGACTCATCACATACACTGCTGCTACTGTTTATTATCTGTCATTTTAATTCCTAGTTATATGTATATATCTACCTCAATTACCTCGTACCCCTGAAGATTGACTCAGTACTGGTACCCCTTGTATGTAGCCAAGTTATTACCTCCTAACCCTGCACACTGACTCAGTACTGGTACTCCTTGTATGTAGCCAAGTTATTACCTCCTAACCCTGCACACTGACTCAGTACTGGTACTCCTTGTATGTAGCCAAGTTATTACCTTCTAACCCTGCACACTGACTCAGTACTGGTACTCCTTGTATGTAGCCAAGTTATTACCTCCTAACCCTGCACATTGACTCCGTACTGGTACTCCTTGTATGTAGCCAAGTTATTACCTCCTAACCCTGCACATTGACTCCGTACTGGTACTCCTTGTATGTAGCCAAGTTATTACCTCCTAACCCTGCACACTGACTCCGTACTGGTACTCCTTGTATGTAGCCAAGTTATTACCTCCTAACCCTGCACACTGACTCAGTACTGGTACTCCTTGTATGTAGCCAAGTTATTACCTCCTAACCCTGCACACTGACTCAGTACTGGTACTCCTTGTATGTAGCCAAGTTATTACCTCCTAACCCTGCACACTGACTCAGTACTGGTACTCCTTGTATGTAGCCAAGTTATTACCTCCTAACCCTGCACACTGACTCAGTACTGGTACTCCTTGTATGTAGCCAAGTTATTACCTCCTAACCCTGCACACTGACTCAGTACTGGTACTCCTTGTATGTAGCCAAGTTATTACCTCCTAACCCTGCACATTGACTCCTGTACTGGTACTCCTTGTATGTAGCCAAGTTATTACCTCCTAACCCTGCACATTGACTCCGTACTGGTACTCCTTGTATGTAGCCAAGTTATTACCTCCTAACCCTGCACATTGACTCAGTACTGGTACTCCTTGTATGTAGCCAAGTTATTACCTCCTAACCCTGCACACTGACTCCGTACTGGTACTCCTTGTATGTAGCCAAGTTATTACCTCCTAACCCTGCACACTGACTCAGTACTGGTACTCCTTGTATGTAGCCAAGTTATTACCTCCTAACCCTGCACACTGACTCAGTACTGGTACTCCTTGTATGTAGCCAAGTTATTACCTCCTAACCCTGCACACTGACTCAGTACTGGTACTCCTTGTATGTAGCCAAGTTATTACCTCCTAACCCTGCACACTGACTCAGTACTGGTACTCCTTGTATGTAGCCAAGTTATTACCTCCTAACCCTGCACACTGACTCCGTACTGGTACTCCTTTTATGTAGCCAAGTTATTACCTCCTAACCCTGCACATTGACTCCGTACTGGTACTCCTTGTATGTAGCCAAGTTATTACCTCCTAACCCTGCACATTGACTCCGTACTGGTACTCCTTGTATGTAGCCAAGTTATTACCTCCTAACCCTGCACACTGACTCAGTACTGGTACTCCTTGTATGTAGCCAAGTTATCGTTACTCATTGTATATCTATTGTTACTTGCATTATTACTATTTATATGTTGTTTCTCTCTGCGTTATCGGGAAGGGCCCGTCAGTGAGCATTTCACTGTTAGTCCATACCTGTTGTTTACCAAGCATGTGATGAATAAAATGTCATTGATTTGATCATTATACACCTAATACTGTATATATGTAAAATCAGACAAACAGCAGGATTGTGGTCCAGTACCTGTCAGATAAACAGCAGGGTTGGTGTCCAGTACCTGTCAGATAAACAGCAGGGTTGGTGTCCAGTACCTGTCAGATAAACAGCAGGGTTGGGGTCCAGTACCTGTCAGATAAACAGCAGGGTTGGTGTCCAGTACCTGTCAGATAAACAGCAGAGTTGGTGTCCAGTACCTGTCAGATAAACAGCAGGGTTGGGGTCCAGTACCTGTCAGATAAACAGCAGAGTTGGTGTCCAGTACCTGTCAGATGAACAGCAGGGTTGGGTTCCCGTATCTCTCAACAAAGAAGATTCACACCAATAGAATGAATACAGCTACAACTAAACGGTACTGTTTGTCAGGGTTGGGGTCAATTCCATTTCAATTTCAGTCAATTCAAAACATAAACCAAATTCCAATTCCACATTTTCCTCATTGAATAACATTGAAGATACATGGAATTGGAATTGCAATGTGCTTCCTGAATTGACTGGAATCTACCCCAACCCTGACAAACAGTACAGTTCAGTTTAGGTGTAGTTCTTCTGTTGGTGTGGATCTTCTTTGTTGACATGTACTGGAAGCAGTTCTGAAAAGTAACGCAGCTAGCCTGGTCCCCGATCTGTTTGTGCTCTTGCCAACTCTATTGCTCATTGTCACATGACAATGAGTGACAAGGAGCTGGCACAATAGCATAAAAAGACTGGCACTCAGGCTATAACACAGCAGGTTGTAGGTATCTGATGGGTGTCAACCCCCTATTGCGCATAGCCTGGTCCCAGATCAGTTTATGCCGGTGTGACAATGGACGCAGAGGACCATAGGAATAGGCAAGATAGCATACCTGTAAACAGATCTGGGATCAGGCTATATTGCATATTACCACTACTGCACCTAGGGCTCGATTCATTCCATATCACGGAAATTCAGAGCTAAAGGACGATTGAAATGTAATTTCCGATGGAGCCGACATACAGTATGCAGTGTTTCCAATAAATGCAGTGTCCAAGAACATTGTCTTTAAATTTGGAGCATAAAACTATTGGAGCAGGCAAGACTGCATACCGGTAAACAGATCTGGGACCAGGCTATATAAACCACCAGGAACCAGCAACCATACAGTGCATTCGGGAGGTATTCAGACCCCATTACTTTTTCCACATATTGTTATATTACAGCTTTATTCTAAAATTGATTAAATAAACACAAATCCTCATCAATCTACACACAATACCAATAAAGGCAAAGCAAAAACAGGTTATTTGAACATTTTGCAAACCTATTAAAAATGGAAATATCATATTTACGTAAGTATTCAGACCCTTTACTCAGTACTTTTTTGAAGCACCTTTAGCAGAGAATACAGCCTCAAGTCTTCATGGGTATGACGCTATAAGCTTGGCACATCTGTATTTGGGGAGTTACTCCCATTCTTCTCTGCAGATCCTCTCAAGCTCTTTTGGAAGGATAACCTCCACCCCAGTTAGAGGTCCTGAGTGCTCTGGAACAGGTTTTCCTCAAGGATCTCTCTGTACTTTGATCCGTTCATCTTTGCCTCGATCCTGACTAGTATCCCAGTCCCTGCCGCTGAAACACATCCCCACAGCATGCTGCCACCACCATGCTTCACCATAGGGATGGTGCCAGGTTTCCTCCAGACGTGACACTTGGCATTCAGGCCAAAGAGTTCAATTTTGGTTTTATCAACCAGATGTTGTTTCTCATGGACTGAAAGTCTTTAGGTTCCTTTTGGCAAACTCCAAGTGGGTTGTCATGTGTCTTCTACTGAGGAGGGGCTTCCGTCTGGTCACTACCATAAAGGCCTGATTGGTGGAGTGCTGAAGAGATGGTTGTCCTTCTGGAAGGTTCTCCCATCTCCACAGAGGAACTCTGGAGCTCTGTCAGAGTGACCATCAGGTTCTTGGTCACCTCCCTGACCAAGGCCCTTCTCCCCCTATTGCTCAGTTTTGGCCAGGCGGCCAGCTCTAGGAAGAGTCTTGGTGGTTCCAAACTTCTTCCATTTAAGAATGATGGAGTCCACTGTGTTCTTGGGCACCTTCAATGCTGCAAAAATGTTTTGGTATACTTCCTCAGATCTGTGCCTCGACACAATCCTGTCTCGGAGCTCTACGGACAATTCCTTCGACCTCATGTCTTGGTTTTTGCTCTGACATGCACCGTCAACTGTGGGACCTTATATAGACAGGTGTGCGCCTTTCCAAATCATGTTCAATCAATTGAATTTACCACAGGTGTACTCCAATCAAGTTGTAGAAACATCTCAAGGATGATCAATGGAAACAGGATGTACCTGAGCTAAATTTCGAGTCTCATATTAAAGGGTCTGAATACTTACGTAAATAAGGTATTTCTGCATGTTTTTTTTTTTAAATACATTTCCTGTTTTCGCTTTGTCATTATGGGGTATTGTGTGTATATTGCTGTTGAAAAAAATGGATTTAATCAATTTTAGAATAAGGTTGTAACATAACAAAATTTGGAAAAGTCAAGGGGTCTGAATACTTTCCGAATAATAACATTCATTACAATGTACATTCAAAACAAACCTTTGGGCCCACAGTATTATTACTCTTTCCATAAGTACTTTAGTTCCGTCCATAAGTACTTTAGTTCCATCCATAAGTACTTTAGTTTCATCCATAAGTACTTTAGTTTCGTCCACAAGTACCTTAGTTCTGTCCACAAGTACCTTAGTTCTGTCCACAAGTACCTTAGTTCTGTCCACAAGTACTTTAGCATGGTATTTCAGGATTTCAGTCATTTTTGTGAGGGAAGATATTTATAGGAGGAATAACTTTTCTTTTCAACAGAAAAGTGGCAACTGACTATATCATAGTACTGACCCCCTACTTGTTTTTCTTTCTTGGATTACCTGTCATCTCAACTCAACAGAAAGTCAAGTTGCCCTCATGTCAACTCAACAGAGAGTCAAGTTTCCCTCATCTCAGCTCAACAGAGAGTCAAGTTGCCCTCACCTCAGCTCAACAGAGTCAAGTTGCCCTCATCTCAGCTCAACACAGTCAAGTTGCCCTCATCTCAGCTCAACAGAGAGTCAAGTTGCCCTAATCTCAGCTCAACAGAGAGTCAAGTTGCCCTCATCTCAGCTCAACAGAGAGTCAAGTTGCCCTCATCTCAGCTCAACAGAGAGTCAAGTTGCCCTCATCTCAGCTCAACAGAGAGTCAAGTTGCCCTCATCCCAGCTCAACAGAGTCAAGTTGCCCTCATCTCAGTTTAACAGAGAGTCAAGTTTCACAATGGTGTGGTAGTGTGGTGGTGGTAGTGTGGGGGTGATGGTGTGGGGTGGTAGTGTGGGGGTAATGGTGTGGGGTGATGGTGTGGGGTGTTAGTGTGGGGGTGATGGTGTCGGGTGGTAGTGTGGGGGTAATGGTGTGGGGTGGTAGTGTGGGGGTAATGGTGTGGGGTGTTAGTGTGGGGGTGGTGGTGTGGTAGTGTGGGGGTAGCGGTGTGGGGGTAATGGTGTGGGGTGTTAGTGTGGGGGTGGTGGTGTGGGGTGGTAGTGTGGGGGTAATGGTGTGGGGTGTTAGTGTGGTGGTGGTGGTGTGGGAGTGGTAGTGTGGTGGTAATGGTGTGGGGTGGTAGTGTGGGGGTAATGGTGTGGGGTGTTAGTGTGGGGGTGGTGGTGTGGCAGTGTGGGTGTGTGGGGTGATGGTGTGTTAGTGTGGGGTGGTGGTGTGGGGTGGTAGTGTGGGAGTGATGGTGTGGGGTTGGTGTTGGTGCGGGGGTGATGGTGTGGGGTGGTGGTGTGGGGTGGTAGTGTGGGGTGGTAGTGTGGAGTGGTAGTGTTGGGGTGATGGTGTTGGGTGGTAGTGTGGGGGTGATGGTGTGGGGTGTTAGTGTGGGGTGATGGTGTGGTGTGAGGGTGATGGTGTGGGGTGCAGTGTGGAGGTGATGGGGTGGTGTTGGTGTGGTGTAGGGTGGTAGTGTGGGGTGGTGTTGGTGTGGTGTAGGGTGGTAGTGTGTGGTTGGTGGTGTGGTGTGGGGGTGATGGTGTGGGGTGGTAGTGTGGGAGTGATGGTGTGGTGTGAGGGTGAGGGTGATGGTGTGGGGTGGGGGTGATGGTGTGGGGTGGTAGTGTGGGAGTGATGGTGTGGGGTTGGTGTTGGTGGTGGTGCGGGGGTGATGGTGTGGGGTGGTAGTGTGGGGGTGCTGGTGTGGTGTAGTGTGGGAGTGATGGTGTAGTGTGGGGGCGATGGTGTGGGGTTTAGTGTGGGGGTGATGGTGTGGTGTGGGGCCGATGGTGTGGGGTGGTAGTGATTGTGTGGTGTGGGGGTGATGGTGTGGGAGTGATGGTGTGGGGTGTAGTGTGGGGGTGATGGTGTGGTGTGGGGGCGATGGTGTGGTAGTGTGGGAGTGATGGTGTGGTGTGGGGGTGATGGTGTGGGGTGTAGTGTGGGGGTGATGGTGTGGTGTAGTGTGGGGCGATGGTGTGGGGTGGTAGTGTGGGGGTGTTGGTGGGGTGTAGTGTGGGGGTGATGGTGGGATGTAGTGTGGGGGTGATGGTGTGGTGTAGTGTGGGGGCGATGGTGTAGGGTGGTAGTGTGGGGTGGTGTTGGTGTGGTGTAGGGTGGTAGTGTGTGGTTGGTGGTGTGGTGTGGGGGTGATGGTGTGGGGTGGTAGTGTGGGAGTGATGGTGTGGTGTGGTGTGAGGGTGATGGTGTGGGGTGGTAGTGATTGTGTGGTGTGGGGTGATGGTGTGGGGTGTAGTGTGGGGGTGATGGTGTGGTGTGGGGGCGATGGTGTGGGAGTGATGGTGTGGTGTGGGGGTGATGGTGTGGGGTGTAGTGTGGGGGTGATGGTGTGGTGTAGTGTGGGGGCGATGGTGTGGGGTGGTAGTGTGGGGGTGTTGGTGGGGTGTAGTGTGGGGGTGATGGTGGGATGTAGTGTGGGGGTGATGGTGTGGTGTAGTGTGGGGGTGATGGTGTGGTGTATTGTGGGGGCGATGGTGTGGGGTGGTAGTGTGGGGCTGTTGGTGGCGTGTAGTGTGGGGGTGATGGTGTAGTGTGGGGGTGATTTTGTGGTGTAGTGTGGGGGAGATGGTTTCGTGTTGGTGTGGTGTAGGGTGGGGTGGGGGTGATGGTGTGGTGTGGGGGTGATGGTATGGGGTGGAGGTGTGGGGGCGATGGTGTGGTGTGGTAGTGTGATGGTGTGGTGTGGGGGCGATGATGTGGTGTGATGGTGTGGTGTAGTGTGGGGTGTGTTGTAGTGTGGGGGTGATGGTGTGATGTGGGAGCGATGGTGTGGTGTAGTAGTGTGGGGGTGATGGTGTGGTGTGGGGGCGATGGTGTGGTGTAGTAGTGTGGGGGTGATGGTGTGGTAGTGTGGGGGTGATGGTGGTGTGGGAGTGATGGTGTAGTGTGGGGGAGTATAGGGTATGGTGTATTGTGGGGGTGAGGGTGTGGGGCGATGGTGTGGTGTAGTAGTGGGGGGGTGATGGTGTGGTAGTGATTGTGGTGTGGGAGTGATGGTGTAGTGTGGGGGTGATGGTGTGGTGTGTGGGCGATGGTGTGGTGAGTGTAGTGTGGGGGTGATGGTGTGGTAGTGTGGGGGTGATGGTGTAGTGTGGGGGTGATGGTGATGATGTGGTGTGGTGTAGTGTGGGGTGTGGTGTAGTGTGGGGTGATGGTGTGGTGTGGGGGCGATGGTGTGGTGTGTGGGCAATGGTGTGGTGAGTGTAGTGTGGGGGTGATGGTGTGGTAGTGTGGGGGTGATGGTGTAGTGTGGGGGTGATGGTGATGATGTGGTGTAGTGTGGGGTGTGGTGTAGTGTAGTGTGGGGTGATGGTGTAGTGTGGGGGTGATGGTGTGGTGTGGGGGCGATGGTGTGGTGTGGGGGCGATGGTGTGGTGAGTGTAGTGTAGGGGTGATGGTGTGGTGTGGGGGCGATGGTGTGGTGTAGTGTTGGGGCGATGGTGTGGTGTAGTGTGGGGGCAATGGTGTGCTGTAGTGTGGGGGTGATGGTGTGGTAGTGTGGGGGTGATGGTGGGGTAGTGTGGGGGTGATGGTGTGGTGTAGTGTGGTGGCGATGGTCTGGTGTAGTGTGAGGGCGATGGTGTGGGGTTGGTGTGGTCTGAACTGTAGCAGTAGTATATCCATTTGAAAAATGGATATAATTACCATTTGTGAGTACCAACTATGTGTTTTAACAATACAGCCGCTAAGGCAGTCATTTGGACTGCTCATTACTTTACATTTTTTATAACTTTTTATTTAAAGTCATGTGTTCGGAAGTTCGGAGAGTCTGACGTGCCCAAAGTAAACTGCCTGTTACTCAGGCCCAGAAGCTAGGATATGCATATACGTAGTATTGGTAGTATTGGATAGAAAACACTCTGAAGTTTCTAAAACTGTTAAAATAATGCCTGTGAGTATAACAGAACTGATATGGCAGGCAAAAACCCGAGGAAAATCCATCCGTAAAAATATTTTTTGAGCTCCCTGTCCATTCGTATGCTTTCCTGCTGGACAATGAAAAGAATAGCTCCCAGATTGCAGTACCTATGGCTTCCACTGGATGTCAACAGTTTTTAGACAAGGTTTCAGGCTTGTTTTTTTTTAAAGTTAAGTAGTTTAAGGATATCCAGGTGACCCTCATTGTGGCTGTAGTCTTGTGGTGCGCGTGACTGAGGGTGCGCTCTTTGTTATTTATCTCCGGTATTGAACATAATACATTCCGTCTTACATTTTATTGTTTATTTACATATTAGGATACTTGAGGATTGATTAGAAACGTTGTTTGACTTGTTTGGACGAAGCTTATCGTTAACTTTTTTTTTAGGATTCATTTGTCTGCATGTTGAACGAGTTGAACGGGTGGATTACTGAACAAAACGCACCAACCAAACTGAGTTTTTGGGATATAAAGAGGGACTTTATCGAACAAAACGACCATTCTTTGTGTTCCTGGGACCCTTGTGATTGCAAACAGAGGAAGATCTTCAAAGGTAAGTGATTTATTTTATTGCTATTTTAGATTTTTGTGACGCCTGTGCTGTTTGAAAAATATTTCTATGCAGGAAGTATGCGGGGCGCTGTCCTCAGATAATCGAATGTTCTGCTTTCGCCGTAAAGCCTATTGTAAATCGGACAAAGCGGTTCGATCACCAAGATTCTAAGCTAAAGAATGATGTATGGCACTTGTATTTTAATGAATGTTTAATATTAGGATTTTTGTATTTTGAATTTAGCGCTCTGCAATTTCACTGTATGCTGTCAAATCCCTAACAGGATTTATTAAGGCAAGGGCTGATGTCAAGGTTTTACTGCTAACCTACAAACCATTACATGGGCTTGCTCCTACCTATCTCTCTGATTTGGTCCTGCCGTACATACCTACACGTACGCTACGGTTACAAGACGCAGGCCTCCTTATTATCCCTAGAATTTCTAAGCAAACAACTGGAGGCAGGGCTTTCTCCTATAGAGCTCCATTTTTATGGAATGATCTGCCTATCCATGTGAGAGACGTAGACTCGGTCTCAACCTTTCAGTCTTTACTGAAGACTCAGTAGGTCTTATGATTGAGTGTAGTCTGGCACCAGGGGTGCGAAGGTGAACGGCAAGGCACTGGAGCGACGAACTGCCCTTGCTGTCTCTGCCTGGCCGGCTCCCTTCTCCACTGGGATTCTCTGCCTCTGACCCTATTACGGGGGCTGAGTCACTGGCTTACTGGTGCTCTTCCATGTCGTCCCTAGGAGGGGTGCGTCACTTGAGTGGGTTGAGTCACAGACGTGATCTTCCTGTCCGGTTTTGTGCCCCCTTGGGCTCCTACGGTGGAGGAGATCTTCATGGGCTCTACTCAGCCTTGTCTCAGGGTAGTAGGTTGGTGGTCTGTTGATATCCCTCTAGAGGTGTGGGGGCTGTGCTTTGACAAAGTGGGTGGGGTTATATCCTGCCTGGTTGGCTAGGGTCAGTCTGTTATATCTGATGTAATTCTCCTGTCTTATCTGGTGTCCTGTGTGAATTTAAGTATACTCCCTCTAATTCTCTCTCTCTCCCTCTCTTCTTCCCCTCCCGGAGGACCTGAGCCCTAGGATAATGCCTCAGGACTACCTGGCCTGATGACTCCTGGCTGTCCCTAGTCCGCCTGGTTGTGCTGCTGCTCCAGTTTCTACTGTTCTGCCTGCGGCTAGAGATCCTGACCTGGTCGCCGGACGTGCTACCTTGTCCCGGACCTGCTGTTTTCGACTCTCTCTCTCTCTCTACCGCACCTGCTGTCTCGACCTCTGAATGCTCGGCTATGAAAAGCCATCTGACATTTACTCCTGAGGTACTGACCTGTTGCACCCTCTACAACAACTGTGATTATTATTGACCCTGCTGGTCATCTATGAACGTTTGAACATGTTGAAGAACATCTGGCCTTAAATGGCCAAGTTCTGTTATAAACTCCGACCGGCACATCCCTAAGAGCCTGGTTCCTCTCTAGGTTTCTTCCTAGGTTCCTGTCTTTCTAGGGAGTTTTCCTGTCCACCGTGCTTCTACATCTACATTGCTTGCTGTTTGGGGGTTTTAGGCTGGGTTTCTGTACAGCACTCTGTGACATCTGCTGATGTAAAAAAGGGCTTCATAAATACATTTGATTGATTGATTGATAATTTCTGAAGGCACTTAGGGTCAGTTTAGGTTCAGTGTAGGTGCTGAAAATATCTATTTATATTCCGGGCTCTGATATTGTGGTAATATTTCTATATGTCGTTATTTAACTTTGTGTGTATTGTTATGCATTGTCAGGTATTACTGCACTGTTGGAGCTAGGAACATAAGCATTTTGCAACACCTGCGATAATATCTGCTAAATATGTGTACACAACCAATTCAATTTGACTTGTTTTGATTTGACCTGGAACCATAGCTGTGAGAAGATGTTTGGGGGTGGGCGTGCTGAAAAGTTTTGGTCGGAGCAGAATATTTATTTCTGACCCACACTACAGACGGCTATGTCGGTCTGATAATACAGGACTAGTAAAAGTCCAGTCCACTACTTTTGTAAAAAATAAATAAAATGTATTAATATATTTTTTTAAATTCAGATTTTTCAGGGGGTGCTGCAGCACCCTCAGCACCTATACTTTCCATGGGAACCAAAAAATGATTATTCTATGGGGACAGCCAAAGAACCCTTTGGGAACCCTTTTTTCTAAGTGTAGGAGGGCATATACTTTAAGGAATGGTTTCTCCCATTGCCCCTCCTTCTCCCTACAGTAGGGCCTGCTCCTCTCCTTCTCCCTACAGTAGGGCCTGCTCCTCTCCTTCTCCCTACAGTAGGGCCTGCTCCCCTCCTCCTCCCTACAGTAGGGCCTGCTCCCTCCTTCTCCCAACAGTAGGGCCTGCTCCCTCCTTCTCCCTACAGTAGGGCCTGCTTCCCTCCCTCCTCCCAACAGTAGGGCCTGTTCCCTCCTTCTCCCTACAGTAGGGCCTGCTTCCCTCCTTCTCCCTACTGTAGGGCCTGCCACCCTCCTTCTCCCTACAGTAGGGCCTGCTCCTCTCCTTCTCCCTACAGTAGGGCCTGCTCCTCTCCTTCTCCCTACAGTAGGGCCTGCTCCCCTCCTCCTCCCTACAGTAGGGCCTGCTCCCCTCCTTCTCCCAACAGTAGGGCCTGCTCCCCTCCTTCTCCCTACAGTAGGGCCTGCTTCCCTCCTTCTCCCAACAGTAGGGCCTGTTCCCCTCCTTCTCCCTACAGTAGGGCCTGCTTCCCTCCTTCTCCCTACTGTAGGGCCTGCCACCCTCCTTCTCCCTACAGTAGGGCCTGCTCTCCTCCTTCTCCCTACAGTAGGGCCTGCTCCCCTCCTTCTCCCTACAGTAGGGCCTGCTCCCCTCCTTCTCCCTACAGTAGGGCCTGCTCCCTCCTTCTCCCTACTGTAGGGCCTGCTCCCTCCTTCTCCCTACAGTAGGGCCTGCTCCCTCCTTCTCCCTACAGTAGGGCCTGCTCCCTCCTTCTCCCTACAGTAGGGCCTGCTTCCCTCCTTCTCCCTACTGTAGGGCCTGCTCCCCTCCTTCTCCCTACAGTAGGGCCTGCTCCCCTCCTTCTCCCTACTGTAGGGCCTGCTCCCCTCCTTCTCCCTACTGTAGGGCCTGCTCCTCTCCTTCTCCCTACTGTAGGGCCTGCTCCCCTCCTTCTCCCTACAGTAGGGCCTGCTCCTCTCCTTCTCCCTACTGTAGGGCCTGCTCCCCTCCTTCTCCCTACAGTAGGGCCTGCTCCCCTCCTCCTCCCTACAGTAGGGCCTGCTCCCCTCCTTCTCCCTACTGTAGGGCCTGCTCCCCTCCTTCTCCCTACAGTAGGGCCTGCTCCTCTCCTTCTCCCTACTGTAGGACCTGCTCCCCTCCTTCTCCCTACAGTAGGGCCTGTTCCCCTCCTTCTCCCTACAGTAGGGCCTGCTCCCCTCCTTCTCCCTACAGTAGGGCCTGCACCCCTCCTTCTCCCTACTGTAGGGCCTGCTCCCCTCCTTCTCCCTACAGTAGGGCCTGCTCCCCTCCTTCTCCCTACAGTAGGGCCTGCTCCCCTCCTTCTCCCTACTGTAGGGCCTGCTCCCCTCCTTCTCCCTACAGTAGGGCCTGCTCCTCTCCTTCTCCCTACTGTAGGACCTGCTCCCCTCCTTCTCCCTA
The DNA here is from genome assembly GCA_030435695.1 of Brachymystax lenok tsinlingensis. Lineage (NCBI taxonomy): Eukaryota > Metazoa > Chordata > Actinopteri > Salmoniformes > Salmonidae > Brachymystax > Brachymystax lenok. The sequence continues at coordinate 7,380,145 of CM059780.1, forward strand.
CAGTAGGGCCTGTTCCCCTCCTTCTCCCTACAGTAGGGCCTGCTCCCCTCCTTCTCCCTACAGTAGGGCCTGCTCCCCTCCTTCTCCCTACTGTAGGGCCTGCTCCCCTCCTTCTCCCTACAGTAGGGCCTGCTCCCCTCCTTCTCCCTACAGTAGGGCCTGCTCCCCTCCTTCTCCCTACTGTAGGGCCTGTTCCCCTCCTTCTCCCTACAGTAGGGCCTGTTCCCTCCTTCTCCCTACTGTAGGGCCTGCTCCCTCCTTCTCCCTACAGTAGGGCCTGCTCCCTCCTTCTCCCTACAGTAGGGCCTGCTCCCTCCTTCTCCCTACAGTAGGGCCTGCTTCCCTCCTTCTCCCTACTGTAGGGCCTGCTCCCCTCCTTCTCCCTACAGTAGGGCCTGCTTCCCTCCTTCTCCCTACAGTAGGGCCTGCTTCCCTCCTTCTCCCTACAGTAGGGCCTGCTCCCCTCCTTCTCCCTACTGTAGGGCCTGCTCCCCTCCTTCTCCCTACAGTAGGGCCTTCTCCCCTCCTTCTCCCTACAGTGGGAGGCCTGCTCCCCCTCCTCTCTCCCTACTGTAGGGCCTGCTCCTCCTTCTCCCTACAGTAGGGCCTGCTCCTCTCCTTCTCCCTACTGTAGGGCCTGCTCCCTCCTTTCTCCTCCCTGCACTGTAGGGCCTGCTCCCTCCTTCTCCTTACAGTAGGGCCTGCTCCTCTCCTTCTCCCTACAGTAGGGCCTGCTCCCTCCTTCTCCCTACTGTAGGGCCTGCTCCCTCCTTCCTCCCTACAGTAGGGCCTGCTCCCTCCTTCTCCCTACAGTAGGGCCTGCTCCCCTCCTTCTCCCTACAGTAGGGCCTGCTCCCCTCCTTCTCCCTACAGTAGGGCCTGCTCCCCTCCTTCTCCCTACAGTAGGGCCTGCTCCCCTCCTTCTCCCTACAGTAGGGCCTGCTCCCCTCCTTCTCCCTACAGTAGGGCCTGCTCCCCTCCTTCTCCCTACAGTAGGGCCTGCTCCCCTCCTTCTCCCTACTGTAGGGCCTGCTCCCCTCCTTCTCCCTACAGTGGAAGGTGCCGTGCCCAGTTGATAATCACCCCGATAATTGCTTCAATACTTAACCTAAACAGTACCAAATCTAATTTCACACATACAGTTGAAGTCGGAAGTTTACATACACTTAGGTTGGAGTCATTAAAACTCGTTTTTCAACCACTCCACAAATTTCTTGTTAACAAACTATAGTTTTGGCAAGTCGGTTAGGACATCTACTTTGTGCATGACACAAGTCATTTTTCCAACAATTGTTTACAGACAGATTATTTCACTTATAATTCACTGTATCACAATTCCAGTGGGTCAGAAGTTTACATACACTAAGTTGACTGTGCCTTTAAACAGCTTGGAAAATTCTAGAAAATTATGTCTTGGCTTTAGAAGCTTCTGATAGGCTAATTGACATAATTTAAGTCAATTAGAGGTGTACCTGTGGATGTATTTCAAGGCCTACCTTCAAACTCAGTGCCTCTTTGCTTGACATCATGGGAAAATCAAAAGAAATCAGCCAAGACCTCAGAAAATAATTGTATACCTCCACAAGTCTGGTTCATCCTTGGGAGCAATTTCCAAACGCTTGAAGCTACCACGTTCATCTGTAAAAACAATAGTACGCAAGTATAAACACCATGAGACCACGCAGCCATCATACCGCTCAGGAAGGAGACGCGTTCTGTCTCATAGAGATGAACATACTTTGGTGCGAAAAGTGCAAATCAATCCCAGAACAACAGCTAAGGACCTTGTGAAGATGCTGGAGGAAACAGGTACAAAGGTATCTATATCCATAGTAAAACGAGTCCTATATTGACATAACCTGAAAGGCCGCTCAGCAAGGAAGAAGCCACTGCTCCAAAACCGCCATAAAAAAACAGACTACGGTTTGCAACTGCACATGGGGACAAAGATCATACTTTTTGGAGAAATGTCCTCTGGTCTGATGAAACAAAAATAGAACTGTTTGGCCATAATGACCATCGTTATGTTTGGAGGAAAAAGGGGGAGGCTTGCAAGCCGAAGACCGAAATACACCATCCCAACCGTGAAGCATGGGGGTGACAGCATCATGTTGTGGGGTGCTTTGCTGCTGGAGGGATGGTGCACTTCACAAAATAGATGGCATCACGAGGGAGGAAAATTATGTAGATATATTGAAGCAACATCTCAAGACATCAGTCAGGAAGTTAAAGCTTGGTTGCAAATGGGTCTTCCAAATGGACAATGACACCAAGCATACTTCCAAAGTTGTGGCAAAATGGCTTAAGGACAACAAAGTCAAGGTATTGGAGTGGCCATCACAAAGCCCTGACCTCAATCCTATAGAAAATTTGTGGGCAGAACTGAAAAAGCGTGTGTGAGCAAGGAGGCCTACAAACCTGACTCAGTTACACCAGCGCTGTCAGGAGGAATGGGCCAAAATTCACCCAAATTATTGTGGGAAGCTTGTGGAAGGCTACCCGACACGTTTCACCCAAGTTAAACAATTTAAAGGCAATGCTATCAAATACTAAATGAGTGTATGTAAACTTCTGACCCACTGGGAATGTGATGAAAGAAATAAAAGCTTAAATAAATAATTCTCTCTACTATTATTCTGACATTTCACATTCTTAAAATAAAGTGGTGATCCTAACTGACCTAAGACAGGGAATTTTTACTAGGATTAAATGTCAGGAATTGTGAAAAACTGAGTTTAAATGTATTTGGCTAAGGTGTATGTAAACTTCCGACTTCCAACTGTATAACAACAGACTAAATAAATGAAGTAAAGTATGATGTGGGAGAATGGGTGAGTTGGTGAGCGAGGGGAAGCGAACCATGCATAATTATCTCATAACCAATGAACCAGTGAACGAAGAACAGTGCCATTCTATTGTACTGATCTACTCTAATTATAATCTCTAAATGGTATGTACCCTCTATCAGTCCACTGAATCCAAGCAGTCTCATCAGTATAGTCTGGCCTACATAGAGTACACAGTGAGAGTGTACGTAATTTACAATGGCAAGAAGACCAAGACGAATGGATGCACACGCTGCGTTAGCTCTGCTATAAGATCTGAATGAAAACAACTCAGATGGAAGAAATGAATCATGACATCTCTCATGATTCTTCTTCTGATTCTGAGCCCACGCCTGAACCTACACCTCCGAGGACTAAGCCTCATCCTGAACCTACACCTCCGAGGACTAAGCCTCATCCTGAACCTACACCTCCGAGGACTAAGCCTCATCCTGAACCTACACCTCCGAGGACTAAGCCTCATCCTGAACCTACACCTCCGAGGACAAAGCCTCATCCTGAACCTACACCTCCGAGGACTAAGCCTCATCCTGAACCTACACCTCCGAGGACTAAGCCTCATCCTGAACCTACACCTCAGAGGCCTGAGCCTCATCCTGAACCTACACCTCAGAGGCCTGAGCCTCATCCTGAACCTACACCCCTGAGGCCAAACCGCAAAAAAGCCAGAACGGTGCGCACTGAGCAGATGCCTGTGCCACCACCAAATGAAACGGTGAGACAGGGGAGAGGAAGGGACGGCACCGTTTGGATGCTACGGGCCGATTATCAGCACAAAATGTTATCACTGAGAGAGTATGCCCTACATATCAAGCAAAAAACAACATCAGCAATGCACTCACCGGCTTTGTTGTTTATGTAACATGGACATGCTCCAGCACATGTGGCCGAGGTGCACAGGGAGCAAGGAGACCGTTTGGATAGAACAAGCAAGTGACAATGCTACGGGCCGATTATCATACATATATCTCAAACGTTTTATGAATACATCTGGAAATGGTAAGACAAATATCAAAGAAAATTACAGTCAATATTAGATTAATTGAGGTATATAGTATTATTCACAAAATCATTGTTTTCAAATGATAAATGATACTGTATTAATCGTGGTAACTTTCCCAAAATTCCCCCGGTTTTCCAGAAATTCTGAGGATTCCTGGATTTCCTCCTTATTCCCTCCTTATTCCAATAGTCTTTCAACCAGGATTTCTGGAAAACCGGTGAATTTTGGGAAAGTTAACGAAAACGTGCAACCCTATAGAGAGTATTCCTTATGCCTGCTGTCTTGACATAATGTTCTGGCTATCAATCAATATCTATTCATTTTAAATCAACGTTGTAGCAATATCTGTCCTGCGCCTTGTTGTGCTATGAACGCAGTACAGAGAATAGATGTACCATTGGACTTAACTAAGGAGCTGTTCTAGTTGGTAAGACAGCACAAACAGATCTGGGACCAGTCTACAACTAGAGCTCAAAAACAGACTGATTGCCCAAGGTTCTGGGTTCTAGAACCTAAAAGACTGATTGCCCAAGATTCTGGGTTCTAGAACCTAAAAAACGGATTGCCCAAGGTTCTGGGTTCTGTTAACCAGGCAGTCAAAAGGCTGGCTTGTAGTCAGAAGACTGTTTCTCTAAACCACCAGGGGCAAGTAGCGAGATGCAGACCTGGGTTTAAATACTATTGGAAATCTTTCAAATACTTTTAGCAATTGCTTTAGCCTGCATAGATTGCCAGATGGGCAGGATTTACACTTGCAACTCTTCTATTTGTTTTATTGTGCCAGGCAAGCTCAATCAAGCCCAGAAGAAAGTATTTGAAATTATTTCAAAAAATGTTTGAACTCAGGTCTGCCTGGGTGTTGGGTGCTATTTCTGCATAGAACATTGTGACTCTTGTGTGACACGACTAGCTAAATGTTGACATGATCTAACTCAGCCCTGTTGGTCACACTAACTGTGTCTGTGCTTTACACAAGACGCTGTCTCTAAATAGAATAGACTAGGCTGTATGTATGTTCGATATGTCTTCATTCAAGTACTGCAAAATCACTTTTTTTTTTGCTCAAAGTGACAGAAAACATTCTAGAACATTCGTTGTGACATGCTAAACATTCTTTCTGTCTCTCTTTGAGAGCCAACCACCTCCTCCAATGTAGTTTTGCTTGCGATAAGTCAGTCAGTCTACCACTGCAGGCAAACAAACAGTACCAATACAGTGCACTACATTTGAACAGGGCCCATTGGGCTCCGGTCAAAAGTAGTGCGCTATGTCGTGGATTAGGGTGCTATTTCAGACACATTCATAAAGTCTGAAACTACAAAAAAAACAGTCAAGATTTCACACCTCCTGCCCTTTTTAAAGGATTAGAGTGTAAAGACTAAGGCCTCTGCAAATTACAAGACCAGAACATAAAACAAACCAAGCCACAATTAAAATCTATTCAAAACAAACCAACTAAAAACAAACCAAAAACAACACCACAGACATACAGATCCATTCGGACAGGTCTGAACTGGTTCCCAAGCAGTGGAGTTGATCAGGTGTATCCCCACCTCAAGGACAAGTCCAGGTAGTTCCTCCCTGTTTCGGTCGTTAGCTTCCGTTTCGTGCCTAATGAACAAGACCCCGCTGTCCTCCAGCCGTCTGTCCGTGTGTCTACAGAGTAATGAACACTGTCAGGGTTACCTCCCCACCTCCCTCACCCAATGAGGTAACTGTGTGGTCCTGAAAAAATTCCCCTTGTTTTTAAATCCACCAATCACCTTCTCTAGTCCCTACGCATGTGTCCCCCTCCTTCCTGTTTCAGCATGAAGTGAGGCTCTAACAGTTCAGACAGGAAATAGTCCCTGTTAATGGCAGGGGATGTGTTGAGGGCGTATTGACTTGTAAAGTAGTGAGGGCGAGCAGTGGCTTCACTGCCAGTCAGTTGTCCACCTTCACAGGGCCTGAGTCGGGGTTAGACGGTTCCTTAGTGCTGGGCTCTACTCTGGGGTCAACAGGCTCTGATGGAGCCCACACTCCTCTCACTCCACTGTCTTCCTCCTCTCCATTTACTATCTTCTCCCAATGGCCAAGGTTCTCCCTGTGGAAACACAATCAGAAAACCAAAAGGCTTTTTACTACTAGCTCTGACTTTGCTGTTGCTTGATTGTCCCTAGCTATCTGAAGATGAATGGACTATGTGTGTAGTCCATGTAATATATGGTGTGTGTAGTCCATGTAATACATGATGTGTGTAGTCCATGTAATATATGATGTGTGTAGTCCATGTAATATATAGCGTGTGTAGTCCATGTAATATACGGTGTGTGTAGTCCATGTAATATATGATGTGTAGTCCATGTAATATATGGTGTGTGTAGTCCATGTAATATACGGTGTGTAGTCCATGTAATATATGATGTGTAGTCCATGTAATATATGGTGTGTGTAGTCCATGTAATATATGGTGTGTAGTCCATGTAATATATGGTGTGTAGTCCATGTAATATATGGTGTGTATTCCAAGTAATTTATGGTGTGTAGTCCATGTAATATATGGTGTGTAGTCCAAGTAATTTATGGTGTGTTGTCCATGTAATATATGGTGTGTAGTCCATGTAATATATGGTGTGTAGTCCATGTAATATATGTGTGTAGTCCATGTAATATATGGTGTGTGTAGTCCATGTAATTTATGGTGTGTGTAGTCCATGTAATATATGGTGTGTGTAGTCCATGTAATATATGGTGTGTGTGTAGTCCATGTAATATATGGTGTGTAGTCCATGGAATATATGGTGTGTGTATTCCATGTAATATATGGTGTGTGTAGTCCATGTAATATATGGTGTGTAGTCCATGTAATATACGAGGTGTGTAGTCCATGTAATATACGATGGCTACACACACTGTAATATACGGTGTGTGTAGTCCATGTAATATATGATGTGGGTGTAGTCCATGTAATATATATTGTGTAGAGTCCATGTAATATATGATGTGTAGTCCATGTAATATATGTATGTAGTCCATTTAATATATGGTGTGTGTAGTCCATGTAATATATGATGTGTGTAGTCCATGTAATATATGGTGTGTGTAGTCCATGTAATATATGGTGTGTGTAGTCCATGTAATATATGATGTGTGTAGTCCATGTAATATACAGTGTGTGTAGTCCATGTAATATACGGTGTGGTTAGTCCATGTAATATATGGTGTGTGTAGTCCATGTAATATATGGTGTGTGTAGTCCATGTAATATACAGTGTGTGTAGTCCATGTAATATATGGTGTGTGTAGTCCATGTAATATATGATGTGTGTAGTCCATGTAATGTACAGTGTGTGTAGTCCATGTAAGATACGGTGTGGGTAGTCCATGTAATATATGATGTGTGTAGTCCATGTAATGTACAGTGTGTGTAGTCCATGTAAGATACGGTGTGTGTAGTCCATGTAATATATGATGTGTGTAGTCAAACTAATTTATGGTGTGTAGTCCATGTAATATATGGTGTGTGTAATCCAACTAATTTATGGTGTGTGTAGTCCATGTAATATATGATGTGTGTAGTCCATGTAATATATGGTGTGTGTAGTCCATGTAATATATGGTGTGTGTAGTCCATGTAATATATGGTGTGGGTAGTCCATGTAATATATGATGTGTGTAGTCCATGTAATATATGGTGTGTAGTCCATGTAATATATGATGTGTGTAGTCAAACTAATTTATGGTGTGTAGTCCATGTAATATATAGTGTGTGTAATCCAACTAATTTATGGTGTGTGTAGTCCATGTAATATATGATGTGTGTAGTCCATGTAATATATGGTGTGTGTAGTCCATGTAATATATGGTGTGTGTAGTCCATGTAATATATGGTGTGTGTAGTCCATGTAATATATGGTGTGTGTAGTCCATGTAATATATGGTGTGTGTAGTCCATGTAATATATGGTGTGTGTAGTCCATGTAATATATGGTGTGTGTAGTCCATGTAATATATGGTGTGTGTAGTCCATGTAATATCACGGTGTGTGTAGTCCATGTAATATACGGTGTGTGTAGTCCATGTAATATACGGTGTGTGTAGTCCATGTAATATATGGTGTGTGTAGTCCATGTAATATATGGTGTGTGTAGTCCATGTAATATATGGTGCGTGTAGTCCATGTAATATATGGTGCGTGTAGTCCATGTAATATATGATGTGTGTAGTCCATGTAATATATGGTGTGTGTAGTCCATGTAATATACGGTGTGTGTAGTCCATGTAATATACGGTGTGGGTATTGTACAGTATGTTACTCACTTGCAGGCTTCTAGAAGAGGGCTGGAAGGGGGGAAGAGCTCAGATAAGGTAGTATAACATGGGAGTGCAACAGCATTGTAGAACCCCACCTAGAAAAACAGAGAAGGATAATCCAGTAAAGGAGAGGGAACAAGGGCAGATGGGAGGGAACATCTTGCCAGAATGAGACGCAGCCCAGGTAATGTTCTTCTTAGTGTGTGTGTGTGTGTGTGTGTGTGTGTGTGTGTGTGTGTGTGTGTGTGTGTGTGTGTGTGTGTGTGTGTGTGTGTAGTTCTTACCTGCCCCTGAGGAACCTCCTCCTTCTTATCTCTGTCCATCATTGGGATGGGTTGTATACCTATCTTCTTCATCTCATCCCCCTGTAGAGGAGAGAGGAGGAGAAGACATAAAGGAGGGAGAGAGAGGGGAGTGGAGGAGATAAAGAAGGGAGGAGAGGAAGAGGAGGAGAGGAGGAAAAGAGATAAAGGAGGGAGGAGAGGAAGAGGAGGAGAGGAGGAGGAGATAAAGAAGGGAGAGAGGAGGAGAGAAGGAGAACAGGAGATAAAGGAGGGAGGAGAGGAGATAAAAAAGGGAGAGAGGAGGAGAGGAGATAAAAGAGGGAGAGAGAGGGGAGAGGAGGAGAGGAGATAAAGGAGGGAGAGAGAGGGGAGAGGAGGAGAGGAGATAAAGGAGGGAGAGAGAGGGGAGAGGAGGAGAGGAGATAAAGGAGGGAGAGAGAGGGGAGAGGAGAGGAGATAAAAGAGGGAGAGTGAGGGGAGAGGAGGAGAGAAAGAGGAGAGGAGAAAGGAGGGAGAGAGAGGGGAGAGGAGGAGAGAAGGAGGGAGAGGAGAAAGGAGGGAGATGGAAGAAAGAGATGAGGTAGAATGGAGGAGGTTATTGAAATTAAAGGACAAAAGAAAGTGACACCTGCTGATCTTCTGAGCACTATGAGCACTCCTTTGTCATAATCTATTCAGAATCCTATAGAATGAAGGAATTGATTAACTCTATAAAGCAGTGGTACACTCTTAGAGAAAAAGCTGCTCTCTAGAACCTAAATGGGTTCTTTGGCTGAAAATAACTATTTTTAGTTTCAAGTGGAACCCTTTCACTAATACAAGGTTCTACGTGGAACCCTTTCACCACTAAAAGGTTCTAAGTAGAACCTTTTTTCATCACCAAAGGGTTCTTATTGATGAGCACTATGAATCATTCATATGACAAATGAACACTTTATAAACCTTTATTTAACTAGGCAAGTCAGTTTAAAAACAAATTCTTATTTTCAATGACGGCCTGGGAACAGTGTGTTAACTGCCTTGTTCAGGGGCAGAACGACAGATTTTTACCTTGTCAGCTCGGGGGATTCGATCTAGCAACCTTTCGGTTACTGGCCCAACGCTCTAACCACTAGACTACCACTTTACAAGAGTAGAGATGTAGTAGTGAATTATACCACCGCACCTCGGCCCAGAACTCAGCGTAGATGTCGTTCGCCGTGAGTCGCGTGATTGGCCACAGCTTGGTAACGGAACACAGGTCACATGCTGTCATCATCAGACCAATCACACGGTCCCTGGTGAAAGAAAAGTATATATATATATATATATTTCGTTTTTTGACCCATTTCCAGATATATCAGAGAAGATGTCCAGTGTTTGTATGTGAGTGTGCACTATGTCTAAAGTGTGTATGTGTATGACCCCTGACCTCTGACCTGTGTTGGTGGTTGTTGAGGTCCAGTGCTTCCGTGGTCAGTAGCTCAGCTAGCTGTTTGCGGTTGCCGAAGTAGAGCGCCAGGTCTGTAGCGATGATGGCCTTGCGGATGATCTCTAACACCTGCTCGTACTCACCGGAAGTCAGGTTGGAGAAAACATTGTGCCCTTCCAGCTATGGGAAACAAACAAATCAATAAAAAGCAAAAGCTCCGCTTATGAGGAGTTCGGCTCAGCTTAGGTGGGATAGCCAGAGGGTACGTCCTGCGAGTACAGCTTAGGTGGGATAGCCAGAGGGTACGTCCTGCGAGTACAGCTTAGGTGGGATAGCCAGAGGGTACGTCCTGCGAGTACAGCTTAGGTGGGATAGCCAGAGGGTACATCCTGCGAGTACAGCTTAGGTGGGATAGCCAGAGGGTACGTCCTGCGAGTATAGCTTAGGTGGGATAGCCAGAGGGTACATCCTGTAAGTACAGCTTAGGTGGGATAGCCAGAGGGTACATCCTGTAAGTACAGCTTAGGTGGGATAGCCAGAGGGTACATCCTGAGAGTACAGCTTAGGTGGGATAGCCAGAGGGTACATCCTGCGAGTACAGCTTAGGTGGGATAGCCAGAGGGTACGTCCTGCGAGTACAGCTTAGGTGGGATAGCCAGAGGGTACATCCTGCGAGTACAGCTTAGGTGGGATAGCCAGAGGGTACGTCCTGCGAGTACAGCTTAGGTGGGATAGCCAGAGGGTACATCCTGCGAGTACAGCTTAGGTGGGATAGCCAGAGGGTACGTCCTGCGAGTACAGCTTAGGTGGGATAGCCAGAGGGTACATCCTGCAGTACAGCTTAGGTGGGATAGCCAGAGGGTATGTCCTGCGAGTACAGCTTAGGTGGGATAGCCAGAGGGTACATCCTGCTAGTACAGCTTAGGTGGGATAGCCAGAGGGTACATCCTGCGAGTATAGCTTAGGTGGGATAGCCAGAGGGTACATCCTGTAAGTACAGCTTAGGTGGGATAGCCAGAGGGTACATCCTGTAAGTACAGCTTAGGTGGGATAGCCAGAGGGTACATCCTGCGAGTACAGCTTAGGTGGGATAGCCAGAGGGTACATCCTGTAAGTACAGCTTGGGTGGGATAGCCAGAGGGTACATCCTGCGAGTATAGCTTAGGTGGGATAGCCAGAGGGTACATCCTGCGAGTATAGCCAGAGGGTACATCCTGTGAGTACAGCTTAGGTGGGATAGCCAGAGGGTACATCCTGTAAGTACAGCTTAGGTGGGATAGCCAGAGGGTACATCCTGTGAGTACAGCTTAGGTGGGATAGCCAGAGGGTACATCCTGCGAGTACAGCTTAGGTTGGATAGCCAGAAGGTACATCCTGTGAGTACAGTAGGTCCTGGAACGTTGAGGGTAGTTTGGATACTTGGCAGGTTTGGGGTCAATTTGAAATTGAATGCAGTCAATTCAGGAAGTAAATTTAAATTGCAATTCAATAATTGAAAAAGGTCATCTATTTTCAATGACATCTCAATAAATGTCAAAGTAAAAGCTATTTATTTGAACGTTTTTTCCACTTTTGAAGTTTTAAATTCAAATTGCTTTCTGAATTAAATACCTTCAATTTGAATTGACCCCAAACCTGATACTTCTGTGGACAAGGATTCAGGGAACCTGATCATCACCCACCAAAGATGAGGAATTTGAATTGGGAGGGGACACCGGTTAATAACAGAGCAACTGTTGGGGGGAAATGTCTGGGGAATGAACGTTTAGAGGACAGCTGAGTAAGCGTGTGAGTATAGGGGGTGTGTGTGTGGTAGTCCTACCTGCAGGATGGATACAGTCTGGGAGAAGTGGTGCTGCTCCATAGTTGACGTGCTGTACAGGGCAGCTAGAGGATGGTCAAACTTCTGCATGTAGCTGTTACTGTAGCCTCGATGGTCCAGATCATGACATAGACAGGCTATCAGCAGACCCTTCTTCTGTTGATGAGGGAGAGGGGATGGGGGAGAGAGAGAGAGGATGGGAGAGAGAGGATGGGGAGAGAGAGAGCGAGAGGATGGGGGAGAGAGAGAGCGAGAGGATGGGGGAGAGAGGATGGGGAGAGAGAGAGAGGATGGGGAGAGAGAGAGCGAGAGGATGGGGAGAGAGAGAGGGGATGGGGAGAGAGAGAGGGGATGGGGAGAGAGAGAGCGAGAGGATGGGGGAGAGAGAGAGGGGATGGGGAGAGAGAGGATGGGAGAGAGGATGGGGAGAGAGAGAGGGGATGGGGGGAGAGAGAGAGGATGGGAGAGAGAGGATGGGGAGAGAGGATGGGGAGAAAGAGAGAGGATGGGGAGAGAGGATGGGGAGAAAGAGAGAGGATGTGAGAGAGGGGATGGGGAAGAGAGAGAGGGGATAGAGAGAGACAGAGAGTATGGGAGAGAGAGCGGGGATGGGGGGAGAGAGAGAGGATGGGAGAGAGAGGATGGGGAGAGAGAGAGGGAGGATGGGAGAGAGGGATGGGGGAGAGAGAGAGAGAGAGGATGGGAGAGAGGGGATGGGGGAGAGAGAGGATGGGAGAGAGAGGATGGGAGAGAGAGGATGGGGAGAGAGAGAGGGAGGATGGGAGAGAGGGGATGGGGGGAGAGAGGATGGGAGAGAGAGGATGGGAGAGAGAGAGGATGGGAGAGAGAGGATGGGAGAGAGAGGATGGGGGGAGAGAGAGGATGGGGGAGAGAGAGGATGGGGAGAGAGAGGATGGGAGAGAGAGGATGGGAGAGAGAGGATGGGAGAGAGAGGATGGGAGAGAGAGGATGGGAGAGAGAGGATGGGAGAGAGAGGATGGGAGAGAGAGGATGGGAGAGAGAGGATGGGAGAGAGAGGATGGGCAATTACACATGGAAGTCGCCTACTGACAGAATTGACCCTGTTTAGAATCTCCTCATTCTATTCAGAAATAAGGAAGTAAATGACTGAACTGGAATGGAGTTGTCCACAACCCTCTTTCTCAACCTTACTTTCCTTTAACTCTTGACTATGTTATTGACGAACTGACAGACGGACAGACGGACGGACAGACGGACGGACGGACCTCTATCTCAGTGAAGAGGCCGGTGGTCTTCTGCAGTATGGCGTACATACAGTGAGCCACGTTCACCGCGTGTTTCCAGTTGTGGTAGGGAACACGCCGATAATTCTTCCTCACAGACATAGTGAACCTGCACAACTTCTCCAGCTCAAAACTAGAGGGAGAGAAGCAGAGTATTTAACAGGTTTAATAGCATTTATTCTGTCAAAGCATTAAGATCAAAGCATTTATAAGTAATATTCTTAAAGAATCTATGTGTATATATGACTAAGTTAATTTATCGTATAGAATCTATGTGTATATATGACTAAGTTAATTTATCATATAGAATCTATGTGTATATATGACTAAGTTAATTTATCATATAGAATCTATGTGTATATATGACTAAGTTAATTTATCATATAGAATCTATGTGTATATATGACTAAGTTAATTTATCATATAGAATCTATGTGTATATATGACTAAGTTAATTTATCTTGTAGAATCTATGTGTATATATGACTACATGTAAATGTCCCAGTGTGGACCTATACGTACCTGGTCTCTCCACATGAGTTGTGGACCATGTAAACAAAGACAGCCGGCCACAGCTCCTCAAACTGACTAATATCAAAATGAAACCTGAAGGAGGGAGGGAAAGAGAGAGGGAGGGAGAGAGAGAGAGATGGAAGGAGGGAGAGAGAGAGGGAGCATCTTAGATTATGATGGCCCTGCAGTGTGTGTGTGGGAGAAAGGCAGACTAGCTGTAGATCTAGCAGAGCTGAAACACACACACACACACGGTCCGGCCCCCTTCCTTCCTGCTCTGGGCATTCTCTCCTGTCTGCGTCAGGACCGTCTCTCTCCTGTCTGTCTGCGACAGGGCCGTCTCTCTCCTGTCTGTCTGCGTCAGGGACGTCTCTCTCCTGTCTGTCTGCGACAGGGTCGTCTCTCTCCTGTCTGTCTGCGTCAGGGTCGTCTCTCTCCTGTCTGTCTGCGACAGGGCCGTCTCTCTCCTGTCTGTCTGCGCCAGGGTCGTCTCTCTCCTGTCTGTCTGCGACAGGCCGTCTCTCTCCTGTCTGCGACAGGACCGTCTCTCCTGTCTGTCTGCGCCAGGGCCGTCTCTCTCCTGTCTGTCTGCGTCAGGGCCGTCTCTCTCCTGTCTGTCTGCGACAGGGCCGTCTCTCTCCTGTCTGTCTGCGACAGGGCCGTCTCTCTCCTGTCTGTCTGCGTCAGGGCCGTCTCTCTCCTGTCTGTCTGCGTCAGGGCCGTCTCTCTCCTGTCTGTCTGCGTCAGGGTCGTCTCTCTCCTGTCTGTCTGCGACAGGGCCGTCTCTCTCCTGTCTGCGACAGGGCCGTCTCTCTCCTGTCTGTCTGTCTGCGTCAGGGCCGTCTCTCTCCTGTCTGTCTGTCTGCGTCAGGGCCGTCTCTCTCCTGTCTGTCTGCGTCAGGGTCGTCTCTCTCCTGTCTGTCTGCGACAGGGCCGTCTCTCTCCTGTCTGCGACAGGGCCGTCTCTCTCCTGTCTGTCTGCGTCAGGGTCGTCTCTCTCCTGTCTGTCTGCGACAGGGCCGTCTCTCTCCTGTCTGTCTGCGTCAGGGTCGTCTCTCTCCTGTCTGTCTGCGACAGGGCCGTCTCTCTCCTGTCTGCGACAGGACCGTCTCTCTCCTGTCTGTCTGCGTCAGGGCCGTCTCTCTCCTGTCTGTCTGCGTCAGGGCCGTCTCTCTCCTGTCTGTCTGCGACAGGGCCGTCTCTCTCCTGTCTGTCTGCGACAGGGCCGTCTCTCTCCTGTCTGTCTGCGTCAGGGCCGTCTCTCTCTCCTGTCTGTCTGCGTCAGGGCCGTCTCTCTCCTGTCTGTCTGCATCAGGGTCGTCTCTCTCCTGTCTGTCTGCGACAGGGCCGTCTCTCTCCTGTCTGCGACAGGGCCGTCTCTCTCCTGTCTGTCTGTCGTCAGGGCCGTCTCTCTCCTGTCTGTCTGTCTGCGTCAGGGCCGTCTCTCTCCTGTCTGTCTGCGTCAGGGTCGTCTCTCTCCTGTCTGTCTGCGACAGGGCCGTCTCTCTCCTGTCTGCGACAGGGCCGTCTCTCTCCTGTCTGTCTGCGACAGGGCCGTCTCTCTCCTGTCTGTCTCGACAGGGCCAGTCTCTCTCTGTCTGTCTGCGACAGGGCCGTCTCTCTCTCCTGTCTGTCTGCGACAGGGCCGTCTCTCTCCTGTCTGTCTGTGTCAGGGCCGTCACTCTCCTGTCTGTCTGCGTCAGGGCCGTCTCTCTCCTGTCTGTCTGCGACAGGGCCGTCTCTCTCCTGTCTGTCTGCGTCACGGCCGTCTCTCTCCTGTCTGTTCGCGTCCAGGGCCGTCTCTCTCCTGTCTGTCTGCGTCAGGGCCGTCTCTCTCCTGTCTGTCTGCGTCAGGGTCGTCTCTCTCCTGTCTGTCTGCGACAGGGCCGTCTCTCTCCTGTCTGTCTGCGTCAGGGTCGTCTCTCTCCTGTCTGTCTGCGACAGGGCCGTCTCTCTCCTGTCTGTCTGCGACAGGGCCGTCTCTCTCCTGTCTGTCTGCGACAGGGCCGTCTCTCTCCTGTCTGTCTGCGACAGGGCCGTCTCTCTCCTGTCTGTCTGCGTCAGGGCCGTCTCTCTCCTGTCTGTCTGCGACAGGGCCGTCTCTCTCCTGTCTGTCTGTGTCAGGGCCGTCTCTCTCCTGTCTGTCTGCGTCAGGGCCGTCTCTCTCCTGTCTGTCTGTTCTTCAGAAGAGAGCTGGGTGTCACTCGGGTCTGGACTGTGTCTGCGTCAGGGCCGTCTCTCTCTCTTAAGAGACAGACATGGGTTTAGAGAAAACAAATCCTATTTGAACCCATGTCTGCTCCAAGAAACATGGCTAGGGATGAGAATACTAGAAGAGGTAGGTTATGGTGTGTGAACATTGGGATATAAGAGGTAGGTTATGGTGTGTGAACATTGGGATATAAGAGGTAGGTTATGGTGTGTGAACATTGGGATATAAAAGGTAGGTTATGGTGTGTGAACATTGGGATATAAGAGGTAGGTTATGGTGTGTGAACATTGGGATATAAGAGGTAGGTTATGGTGTGTGAACATTGGGATATAAGAGGTAGGTTATGGTGTGTGAACATTGGGATATAAGAGGTAGGTTATGGTGTGTGAACATTGGGATATAAGAGGTAGGTTATGGTGTGTGAACATTGGGATATAAGAGGTAGGTTATGGTGTGTGAACATTGGGATATAAGAGGTAGGTTATGGTGTGTGAACATTGGGATATAAGAGGTAGGTTATGGTGTGTGAACATTGGGATATAAGAGGTAGGTTATGGTGTGTGAACATTGGGATATAAGAGGTAGGTTATGGTGTGTGAACATTGGGATATAAGAGGTAGGTTATGGTGTGTGAACATTGGGATATAAGAGGTAGGTTATGGTGTGTGAACATTGGGATATAAGAGGTAGGTTATGGTGTGTGAACATTGGGATATAAGAGGTAGGTTATGGTGTGTGAACATTGGGAGATCAATGGATTGGGTGGGTCAGAGGAAATTATCTCTTTGTATAGGGGTGTTAGGGTTAGGCCACTCACAGTTCTATCTCTTTGTATAGGGGTGTTAGGGTTAGGCCACTCACAGTTCTATCTCTTTGTATAGGGGTGTTAGGGTTAGGCCACTCACAGTGCTATCTCTTTGTATAGGGGTGTTAGGGTTAGGCCACTCACAGTGCTATCTCTTTGTATAGGGGTGTTAGGGTTAGGCCACTCACAGTTCTATCTCTTTGTATAGGGGTGTTAGGGTTAGGCCACTCACAGTTCTATCTCTTTGTATAGGGGTGTTAGGGTTAGGCCACTCACAGTTCTATCTCTTTGTATAGGGGTGTTAGGGTTAGGCCACTCACAGTTCTATCTCTTTGTATAGGGGTGTTAGGGTCAGGCACTCACAGTTCTATCTCTTTGTATAGGGGTGTTAGGGTTAGGCCACTCACAGTTCTATCTCTTTGTATAGGGGTGTTAGGGTCAGGCACTCACAGTTCTATCTCTTTGTATAGGGGTGTTAGGGTCAGGACACTCACAGTTCTATCTCTTTGTATAGGGGTGTTAGGGTTAGGCCACTCACAGTTCTATCTCTTTGTATAGGGGTGTTAGGGTTAGGCCACTCACAGTTCTATCTCTTTGTATAGGGGTGTTAGGGTTAGGCCACTCACAGTTCTATCTCTTTGTATAGGGTGTTAGGGTCAGGCACTCACAGTTCTATCTCTTTGTATAGGGGTGTTAGGGTTAGGCCACTCACAGTTCTATCTCTTTGTATAGGGGTGTTAGGGTTAGGCCACTCACAGTTCTATCTCTTTGTATAGGGGTGTTAGGTTCAGGACACTCACAGTTCTATCTCTTTGTATAGGGGTGTTAGGGTCAGGACACTCACAGTTCTATCTCTTTGTATAGGGAGTGTTAGGGTTAGGCCACTCACAGTTCTATCTCTTTGTATAGGGGTGTTAGGGTTAGGCCACTCACAGTTCTATCTCTTTGTATAGGGAGTGTTAGGGTTAGGCCACTCACAGTTCTATCTCTTTGTATAGGGGTGTTAGGGTCAGGACACTCACAGTTCTATCTCTTTGTATAGGGGTGTTAGGGTCAGGACACTCACAGTTCTATCTCTTTGTATAGGGGTGTTAGGGTTAGGCCACTCACAGTTCTATCTCTTTGTATAGGGGTGTTAGGGTTAGGCCACTCACAGTTCTATCTCTTTGTATAGGGGTGTTAGGGTTAGACCACTCACAGTTCTATCTCTTTGTATAGGGGTGTGGGCAGGTCCAGCTTCGTGAGGGTCTTCCACTCCTCTGATGTACAGATACTGTGGTAGGACAACTTCTCCATGGTTACCCTGTAGATACACTCAGAGTGCCTGATCCGGTGGTACATCTGGACACACACACACACACACACACACACACACACACACACACACACACACACACACACACAGAAAGACAGACAGACAGACACAGACAGAGACAGGCAGTCTTTCAAACTCTTGGCGTTGCTGTTGGGAGTCGTGTTGATCCCCCATCCTTGGCAGCAAAGCTTCTCTCTC
Organism: Brachymystax lenok tsinlingensis; assembly: GCA_030435695.1. Lineage (NCBI taxonomy): Eukaryota > Metazoa > Chordata > Actinopteri > Salmoniformes > Salmonidae > Brachymystax > Brachymystax lenok. The sequence continues at coordinate 7,398,112 of CM059780.1, forward strand.
CTCTCCTCTCCTCTCCTATTCTCCCCGCAGTCTCTCTCTCCCCTCCTTCCCTCTGTCCCATCGCTGCTCTCCCTCCTCTCTCTCACACTCTCCCTTCCCCTCCCTTCCTGACTCCTCCTCTCAGCCTCTCTCCCCTCTCTCTTCTCCCTTTTCCTCTCTCTCCCCTTCTCTAGTGGCGAACTGCAGTTTAGCGAGGCCCTCCTGCAAGGTCAAAGCAAAAGCATTTTAAACATTTTTAGGATTTTGTTGTTGTTGTTGTTGTTGAAAACAACTAACTTGCAGTTCTACATATTTTGCCATGAGGCTGAGAGAAAATGGTGCATTTTTAAAGCAAATGTCATGTAATTCTAAATGTTTTGACTTGGCTTATGACGTGTTCATAATTATGCTGGAGAAGAGAAGGCCCCCAGAACTCATGGGCCACCCTGCATTGCGTGGGCTGCGCTACTAGTGCCCCTCTGTGTGATACTAGTGCCCCTCTGTGTGGTACTAGTGCCCCTCTGTGTGGTACTAGTGCCCCTCTGTGTGGTACTAGTGCCCCTCTGTGTGGTACTAGTGCCCCTCTGTGTGGTACTAGTGCCCCTCTGTGTGGTACTAGTGCCCCTCTGTGTGGTACTAGTGCCCCTCTGTGTGGTACTAGTGCCCCTCTGTGTGGTACTAGTGCCCCTCTGTGTGGTACTAGTGCCCCTCTGTGTGGTACTAGTGCCCCTCTGTGTGATACTAGTGCCCCTCTTGTGCGACACACTTGCGCAGGAGCCTGCGTCACCATGCTGCTTTTAAAATTGATGAGGCGCGTTAATATTTGAACATCCCAAGCCGTTCTACTGCCACCCGCCACCATCTTCCCAAACCAGGGGATTTATGTTGAGCAGTAATTCATGCCTCCTGCCTCTAGTGTGTGTGTGTGTGTGTGTGTGTGTGAGTCATTTTGCCTGGCTGGAGATAGTGATGCATCTGTTTTGGTGGAGGGATGGTGTGGGGGTTTGGCGTCTGCATGTGTACAGCCTTGCTGTCCTACCCCAGGTGCGTCTTGGGGAGACACAGCTCAAAGACACGTCAGTGTTGGGTCCCAAATAGGCCTCTGGGACTAGACAGAGCTAACCAGTCGAGCCTTTAGTCATTCTGATTCATGATTTTACTGTGTCTAATATTGGCCCTTGATACGTGGTGTCTGTACATTGTACAGTTCCGAGTTATTGTCAATTCATAACTGAATTGACAATGGCTGATTTGGAATTGAAATTTAAAAACTCACATTTTGTTCCTGGAGTATATCCTGAATGTAATTAACACAAAATAAAATATATTTTGATAAAAATATAAATTCGACACAAAACACTCACGTTAGCACAGTGCAAGGCTAGAGCACAGAAGACGGCGAACATCTTGAAGTTATTCTCGTCTGTCTTGGTGAAGGCACTTCCACTCAGCTTGTTAACCATCTGTACGACCCCTATTACGGTCCCCCTGGAAACGATGGGCATGCATAGGATGTTCCGCGTGGTGTAGCCCGTATAGAGGTCTCACTTCTCTGTGAAGGGGGTTAAAATGAAACACAGAATTAATCTTGACATAATGCCATAATAGTGTTTAATCATTAGGCTTATATTCCACTAAACTACATCAATGCTAAGGCTGACATTGTGTATTACAACAAGCTAGACGTGAAAAGCCTGGTTCAACTTCTGTTGGTGCCACCTCCTAAGGAAATATTGGGTATGACAATGACAACGGCACAATTAGAGCTGGGATAATGGCTGGCACCGGACTACTCTGAGGGTTACTTAAACCCCATTCACAAATTAAGTAGACAAGCAGAGGGTCTTAAATGGCACCCTATCTGTATGGATCTGGTCAAAAGTAGTGCACTATATAGGGAAAAAGGTGCCATTTGGGACTCAGACAGGGTAAAATGGGAGTTTTACCTATTAAAGCGTGGGTCTGCATAGGCGTCTGGGATGTTAAGGACCTCCCCTGTCCGTGCCACTTGGCCCGCTATGCCTTTCTCTATAGAAAACCTGGACGAGGAGAGGACAGAAGAGCGCTGGAGGTTACAACCAGACAAATACAACTATACTTCCCTGTTCTAAAGATTCTAGTTTCCCTGTTCTAAGATTTTAGTTTCCCTGTTCTAGGATTCTAGTTTCCCTGTTCTAAAGATTCTAGTTTCCCTGTTCTAGGATTCTAGTTTCCCTGTTCTAGGATTCTAGTTTCCCTGTTTTATGGATTCTAGTTTCCCTGTTCTAGGATTCTAGTTTCCCTGTTCTAGGATTCTAGTTTCCCTGTTTTATGGATTCTAGTTTCCCTGTTCTAGGATTCTAGTTTCCCTGTTCTAGGATTATAGTTTCCCTGTTTTATGGATTCTAGTTTCCTTGTTCTAGGGATTCTAGTTTCCTCGTTCTAGGGATTCTACCTCCCTGTTCTAGTGATTCTAGTTTCCCTGTTCTAGTGATTCTAGTTTCCCTGTTCTATGGATTTTAGTTTCCTGTTCTATGGATTCTAGTTTACCTGTTCTATGGATTGTAGTTTCCTGTTCTATGGATTCTAGTTTACCTGTTCTATGGATTGTAGTTTCCTTGTTCTAGGATTTTAGTTTCCTGTTCTATGGATTCTAGTTTCCCTGTTCTATGGATTCTAGTGTCCTTGTTCTAGGATTTTAGTTTCCTGTTCTATGGATTCTAGTTTCCCTGTTCTATGGATTCTAGTTTCCTGTTCTATGGATTCTAGTTTCCCTGTTCTATGGATTCTAGTTTCCCTGTTCTAGTGATTCTAGTTTCCCTGTTCTAGGGATTCTACCTCCCTGTTCTAGGGATTCTAGTTTACCTGCTCTGGGGATTCTAGTTTCCCTGTCAGAGAATCGTTCACATGATCACTAGTCAATTCAACATAACCCGTCAGAGAATCGTTCACATGATCACCTATCAATTCAACATAACCTGTCAGAGAATTGTTCACTTGATCACAAGTCAATTCAACATAACCAATCAGAGAATCGTTCACTTGATCACAAGTCAATTCAACATAACCATAGAGATCAGACATGCAACAATAGAGCAGTAAAAGTATTGATCATGACCCTTACCTAATCTCTTTAGTTTTCCTGAAGACAGGTTTGCCCTCGCTCTCCTCCCCGATGTCAAACAGGTCTGAGTACAGTTCTTTGTTATTGTGGTCCACCTGGAACAGTGCACATCTATCCGCATTCACCAGGTTTTTTGCATATATCTGAAACACAACACCACAATAAACATAGTACACAGAAAGACATACAGTACACAGAAAGACATACACAGAAAGACATACACAGAAAGACATACGGTACACAGAAAGACATACACAGACACAGGAGCGAATCATTACTTCCATTTCCATTAACATCAATGCATGACAAAATTAACATTTGACTTAGTCTTTAAAGTGAAAGTTAGGATTCACTCCACAGTTAGTTTTAATCATAAACCAATACAGAATGGCCTTTTATACTGTACACGTTAGTAAGACTATGCAAGTTAAAATGACATAAGAGTCAGGCAAAACAAAAGAAAACCAAACAGCAGATGGCTCAGTGCTACCACACACTATATTACCTGTGATGACACCAGTGGCTCGCGACAATACAATATACAAGAGGCTATGGTCCAGTTCCTGCCCGACTACATTGCAGACGCACGCCGGATCTCACAACGCCTGGATAGGAGTTCAACATATCAGGTAGTCCTGAGCGATTTGTGCTTTTTGAAGTCGGTTTCGTTTCGAAATAAAAAAAATCAAAAAATCATGGTTTTCGATATATATATTTTTTACATTAAATGCACTTTGTATTATGTGGGTTGAAAGCTGTAACAACACAGAATAAAACAATGAATAAAAGTACAATGATGGTAGTGACTGTCCATTACTGCTTATTTCTTAATCATCTTTTTTTCACATGACTTTCATAAAATATTTCAGTTGTTGTGTATATTAAATTGGTTTTATTTGATTACTATTATGTAATTCCAAGTCATCTCATCACTATAGATCTGCTGTCTATGCTGTCTGACAAAATCACTATTTTAGTTGTTCTTCGAAGTAAATAAGGCATTATTTTATGACTGCTGAGTACCAACTATCGATCACTTAGATCATGTATTTCCAGGTAGATACCTCACAAATCTCTGTCCCTCTTGATCGCACGTTCTTCTGTCTCTTTTCTCTCTCGCTCTGCGTCTTCTCCACACTAACCTGACAACTAGGCGCGCAATGGATTATGGTCAATGTAGTCAATTATCATGTTTTCAGCATTAAACTATGTAGAATATTGGCCAGTTGGAAACTACAACTCCCTACTACATCGCCCAGTTTGGGCTTGATCTGATTAATCTCTAGAGAAACTGCAGTGCAATATGCGCTTTGAGCTCACAATTTAAAAAAAAAAAATAAAGAACGAAATGGAATTCAAATAATTGAACTGACTTTGGTCAATTAGTTGTTTAAAAACAGAAAATATTCAATAACGCAATCTGATGCCCGACTGCACAGTCGAGGATGTGTCACGCAACCATTGGTTGATGCAATGAAACGCCTGCGCATCTAGTTGGGCGGGAACCCGACCAATGTCACCACAACACAACACACCTCCCCTGACCTCATACACATTCTAAGCAACCATGATGGACTCGGGCCAGAAATTCTTGGAAGTTGAAGTCCCTTCTATGAAATAGCGTTGCAGCTCTACAAATAAAAACAGACACAAAATAAACGAAATACAAAATAGACACACACAAAATAAGAACGTACCATAATATGTTCAAGTAGAGAATCTATTGCCACAATGTTGTCAAAGTACGTTCTGTTGGAGGAAGAGAGAGAGAATGATAATAGGGTTGAGAGCAGAGTTTCTTCATCCTGGTCCTAAAGGGATGTAGATTTAGGTATTTGCCAGAGTATGAAACACACGATTCCATTAATCAACTCATTAACCAATCTTTGATTAGTGCGAAACATGGTGAAACACTGGTGTAGATAACTGGATTGTATCCATTCACTTTATGATGTAATATTCTGCCTTTGAAACATCTAGCAGGAAGTCATTGAGACAGACTTACTTTGACACATCTAGCAGGAAGTCATTGAGACAGACTTACTTTGACACATCTAGCAGGAAGTCATTGAGACAGACTTACTTTGACACATCTAGCAGGAAGTCATTGAGACGGACTTACTTTGACACATCTAGCAGGAAGTCATTGAGACAGACTTACTTTGACACATCTAGCAGGAAGTCATTGAGACAGACTTACTTTGACACATCTAGCAGGAAGTCATTGAGCTCGGTCTGTTTGGCTAGGCCTCTGCACAC